>JAOVYU010124142.1:0-13095 GCA_025674565.1 Synodontis membranacea
TCCAGAACTTCAAGGAAAAGGAAATTTAAGCCCCAAGTTTTGAACAGTGATGATTGAACATACAATTTGCATATATAAAGTTAATTTTGTGGTAAATTAAAATTTTTCGAGACAGAAAATCGCACTATTATAAAATCAACTTAGCTGAAAAACCTGACCTGATCTACAAAAACTGATGCCATATTCGTGTTCTGTGGGCCAGAAATATGTTAAATCAGCAGAAATATATTAGACAACTCACAAAAAAAATTTTTTGTAACCCAGTGTAGTTTTGTCTTGTGTGTTTTAGCTGCTGAAAGACAGAATTCATTCACTAGGAGTGTAACGGATGAGGAGGCGGAGAAAAACATTCAAAGATGGCTTCAGTTTTCACCTGACAGGGATGGAGAAGGAAGAAATGTGCAGGGCAAATCAAAATTACATTGCTTGCAATATATTGTAGCGTTTTACTGCCGGAACGAACTTGGAGATACAAGTTAGCTTGATTGCTCCAGGAAGCCCAATGCAAATGGCTGAGAGAAGTTTATTTCACCACACAGTCGGCAGTACAGCATGGGAAGCACCTTCACCCCGAGACACACACACACACACACACACACAATTCAGCTTAAAGCAGAACTGGAGCATAGATAGCAGTGGACTTAGCAATTAGCTAGAGCATAACTAACACACAAAACAGGGCCAAAGCCACTAACTAGGCATAACTTCCCCAACAGGGTGAACACATGACACGCCCCTACCCCATAGGCCGCCATGCAAAGACGGCGCAAAGCATGCTGGAACTACAGTCAAAACCCGCCTTCGTTGCCCCCACCCGAGCTCTGACTGTCCCCAGTCAGCCAAAACCTGGCTGCAGTGTCCGAAACGTGGCGAAAGTTGGTGACGTCTCTGCGACCACCTAAGCCCTGAGGTAGGAGGTGAGGAAACAGTTTCATGGCTCAGCAGCTCCTCCGCTGTCACCGAGTCCCGTGGCTGTCCTGTGTGAGGCTGGTAGGGTGCTAGTCAATCCCGGTGCAGAACTACTACTCGTGCCCGCCCTGCCAATTGCACCCGGTACACCACATTGGAGAGCTGCTCCAGGACCATGCATGGTCCCAACCAGTGGGACATAAGCTTCGGGGAGAGGCCCCTCTTCCGCCCGGGGGAATAAACCTAAACCTTTTCCCCCACGGCAAAGTCTCGCCCCAGGCTGTGAATGTCATAAACATGGCGCTGTTTAATCCCGGCGTCTGCCAATGACTTACATTCCAACTCATGAACATGGAACAGTTTGTCTCTCAAAGCAAAGGAATATTCCATGCCAGGTTTCGTGGGTAAATCCGGTTGGGGAGGTGACACAAACACAAGGTCCATGGGAGTGCGCAGCTCGCGACTGAACATTAAAGCGGCTGGTGCTACCTGTGTGGATTCCTGCACCGCCGTGTGGTATGCCCAGAGCACGAGAGGTAAATGTTTGTCCCAGTCCTTTTGCCGATCGCTGGTAAGCACCGGGAGTTGTGTGGTGAGAGTTTGATTAAAGCGCTCCACTAGACCGTCACTTTGAGGATGAAGGGGTGTGGTGCGCGTCTTTTTCACCCCCAGGTGCTCACACACAGCCGCAAACACCTCTGCCTCGAAATTACGCGTCTGATCACTGTGTAACTCTTTCAGAGTGCCAAATTGGATGAAAACCTCATCCAAAAGCACTTTAGCCGTCGTGGAAGCGCTCTGGTCAGGCACCGTGAAAGGCTCTGGCCACTTCGTGAAATAGTCCATGGCTACCAGCACATAACAGTTACTGCGATCAGATACAGGAAATGGTCCGAGAATGTCCACGCCAATATGCTCTATAGGCGCTCCCACCCTAATGTCCTGCAATGGAGCACGTGAGCGCTGGGTAGGTTCCTTCTTTGCCATGCAAATGTCATAACGGTGAACGAAGAGTTCACTATCTGTATGGCAGCCTGGCCAATAAAAACGGGCGTGTAAGCATTGCAGAGTCTTACTCACCCCAAAGTGTCCCGCCCCCAAATGTCCGTGAACCAAGCCCAGTACACATTTCCGCAAAGTCCTCGGCACCAGCAGTTAGTAGTAGTTCGCCCAAACCGCACGGCCACTCCCAGCGACGATAAAGTAATCCGTCATGGAACACGAGGTGAGCCCACTGAGAGTGCAAAGATTTTAGCTCCAGCCCCAGATGTGCGATCGCTGCATAATCCATCTCGGCTGCTCAGCTGCTCTGCTCACGCTGGCTCCGTCAGGCAGATGCTTTTCTTCTGTAGTTGCTCTGCTACCTGACGGCTCACTTGGATCTTTCGTAGGTCCTCGATGGTGTGCTCAAACTCGTTGATCTCCATCCCGCTTCTGACACCTGTGTAGCGTTTTACCGCTGGAACGACGGCCCGCAGTCTCAGGCCCACTTTAACCCAACCCAACACCTCGTTCTCCTGCTTGGTAATGAGCTGAACACGGTCCAGCTGAGGCACAGGGAAAGCAACTGATGACGTAGCCTTCGACGCCGCGGTCACTCGGCTGCACGCAGACTCGTATGGCTGGTCACCATCAGACAATCTGGAAGAATACTCTTGAAGGATGTTCTGGGAGGTCGGTCTATGAGGATGATATACTCAGACGTTCTGGATGGATGATCTAGGAGATTGGTCTGGACGGAGGGTCTGGATGGATGATCTAGGAGATTGGTCTGGACGGATGGTCTGGACGGATGCTCTGGACGGATGATCTAGGAGATTGGTCTGGGCAGATGCTCTGGACGAATGATCTAGGAGGACATTCTGGATCACAGCTGCAAGCACGCTCCCCAACCCGCTCGTAGTACTGACAGCTTGCTTTGCTGCACAGCCTGCGGGACAAAGCGTTGACATTAGTGTGTAGCTTTCCCACTCGGTGCTGGACGGTAAAACTGTAGTCCTGTAATTGCTCGAGCCAACACGCTAACTGTCCTTCGGCTCTTTAAAACTAAGCAGCCACACCAGTGAAGCATGATCAGTCCGCAAAAAGAAAGTCTGTCGATACAAGTACAGCTGGAAGTGTTTTAAAGCCGCTACGACTGCCAGCAGTTCGCGCCACGTGACACAGTAATTCCTCTCTGGGCCAGACAAAGCGCGGCTGAAATAAGCGATAATGCGCTCCTTGTTATCGGAAACCTGAGACAGAACAGCCCCCAGTACCACATCGCTTGCGTCCGTGTCCAGAATAAACACGCGTGATGCACCCAGATAGTCCAGAATCGGAGATGTAACTGAAGCTTCATGTAACTGAGTAAAAGCGCGCATGTACAATGTCCCAGTAAAACGGTTTGTTCTTTTTAGTTAGTTCGTGCAGAGGGCTCGCGATTGTGGCAAAGTCTTTCACAAAACAGCGATAGTAAGAGGCTAGTCCCAGAAAAGTTTGTAAATGCGACACACTCACCGGTTAAGGCCAGTTCTTTACCACGGAGATCTTGGCTGGATCAGTAGAAATCCCTTTGAAACTAATCACATGACCCATAAAAGCAGTCTCTTGCTACAACAGCTGACACTTTTTGGGGTTAAGCCGCAAGATCGCCAGCCAGAAATACTTCCCATAGGTTAGCAAGTGCACCCTCAAAGTCTTTCCCGTGCACCAGTAAATCATCCAAGTAAACCATACAACAGTTACAGTGAATATCTGCGAGTACTTTGTCCATTAGCCGTTCAAAAGTGGCTGGAGCATTACATAGTCCGAAGGGCATTCGCCGAAACTGCCATAGTCCTTGCCCGATTGAAAACGCGGTTTTGGGTCATGCTTCTGGAGCGAGCTCTACCTGCCAGTAGCCGCTCCATAAGTCCAACGAGCTAAACTAAGCCGACCCCGCAACATGTTCCAAAGCATCATCGATCCAAGGCAGAGGATAAGAGTCTTTACGCGTTACCTCGTTTAAACGCCAGTAATCCATGCAGAACCGCCAGGAATTGTCCTTCTTTTTCACCAGCACGACTGGTGAAGACCACGGTCCATCCGCAGGCTCAATGACGCCCGCCTTGGCCATTTCCCGGAGCTTTTGCTCGGCGATAGCTCGTTTAGCCAAGCAGAGGTGCCTCGGACGCAAATGGATGGGAGCCACATTTCCCGTATCGATCGTGTGCTGCACCAAGTTTGTATGGGTGAACTTGCTCTCATCTACCATGAAAATGTCCGCGGATTCGTCGAGGAATAATTCCAAAGTCTCTGTCTGTGTCTGGCTCAGTGCGCGCTACTGCGCTGCAATAGTTTACATGGCACCCCCACCGGAAGTTCCACCTCTCGGGTACGTGCCGCTAAGATGTCCTGTTGCTGCTTAGGCACTAGTAACATGGCTACCACCAAAGTCCCCTCGCAAAAGTCCAGCCATTAAGTCCACCACAGCGCCCCATTTTGCCAGAATGTCCAACCCCAATATGCAGTCCTCTTAGATGTTCCCCACAAAGAATTCATGCGAATAAATGTGAACACCCATTTTTACTTGAACCGTGCGGCACGAATGGTTTGTATGGTGGTGTGAATGGTTAAAGCTCGGTTTGGCAGTCTGGAAACCTGCTCGCTATGTCCCAATATTCCACAGTGCAACAGCGAAATAGTAGAACCGGTGTCCACGAGAGCTCGCAATACAGTGCTGGGGTACGGTGTCCTCTGGCTTGAGTACGCTGCAAAGATAGCCTCGGGGTCCCATGTCCCTGTGCCACCGCGGAGCCTCGGATGTCTGCTCGTTGCCCAACCACGGCGGGATGCCCTGCCCCCGGTTGGGATCACCTACCACCGCTGAGTTGCTGGCATGCGCCCAGTTCCTTTGCCGAGCTGTTCCGCCATGATGGGTTCAGCGCGCTCCGCCTCTCGCAGTGCCTCGGTGAGTAAGGAGGGTGCAGCTAACCTGGTGTGCTCACTAAGACGTGGCGGCCGGAGTCCACGGAAGAATGCACAGCATGCTAGCTCTTCCTGCACAGCGTCCTCGGATTTTGGGTAGCCCCAGCGCGCGAGGCACCTTAGGTCAATGGCGAACATGCCCAGCTTCTCGTCAGTGTGCCACACACGGGCGGCCAGCTCTTCTCATGCCGCTTCTTTCCGGTCTCCAGCACCAAAACGGAAGTGGAATGCTTCCTGGAGTTTCACCAGCCCGAGACGGCAGCAGCTGGCTCCACTGGCACGAGGTATGCATTAGGTGTCACGGCGCCATCGTAGGAAGGCAGGCGCAGCTCGCTTCGCCGGCTGTCGATGCACGGCGCCACTGTCTGAGCGTTGTCCAGCCGCGGCAGGATACCCAGCCCCCGACCGGACTCCGCCCCGAGATCTGGCGCCAGGCCTTGCGATGATTCTTGCCGGAACTTGCGTTGCGCTCTTCCGCCTCGGCTGCTTAGCTTCTCTGCTCACGCTGGCTCCGTCAGGCAGATGCTCTTTCTTCTTCCGTAGTTGCTCTGCTACCTGACGGCCCACTTGGATCTTTCATAGGTCCTCGATGGTGTCTCTATCCCACTTCTGACACCAGTGTAGCGTTTTACCGCTGGAACGAACTTGGAGATACAAGTTAGCTTGATTGCTGCCCAATGCAAATGGCTGGGAGAAGCTTATTTCACCACACAGTCAACAGTACAGCATGGGAAGCACCTTTACCCCGAGAGCCACACACACAGATCAGCTCAAAGCAGAACTGGAGCATAGATAGCAGTGGACTTAGCAATTAGCTAGAGCATATCAACTCACAAAACAGAGCCAAACCACTAACTAGGCATAACTTCCCCAACAGGGTGAACACATGACACGCCCCCTACCCCATAGGCCGTCATGCAAAGACGATGCAAAGCATGCTGGAATCACAGTCAAAACCTGCCTTTGTTACAATATTAATTTGGATCTTTTCTCTGTGTTTTTGACACAGTTGTACCTAAATTTCACATTTTATTAACCCGTTTTATATGGCCATGTTCTTAGATATTTTGTTTGTTGTAAAGTGTTTTAAATGCCTTCGGCTGTTTGTTGTTACAAGTTACAAAGTGAAGTGTAATTAAATATAATTTATAAATCATTAGTTTGTTGAAAAGCATTTATATATTTTTAAAAGAAAAAGTATATATGTAATAATATATAGTAAGAATAAACTTTACTGAAATCAATTATGTAGCCATTGTGGTTTATAACATCACTGGGTCT
Source organism: Synodontis membranacea (assembly GCA_025674565.1). Taxonomy (NCBI): domain Eukaryota; kingdom Metazoa; phylum Chordata; class Actinopteri; order Siluriformes; family Mochokidae; genus Synodontis; species Synodontis membranacea. The sequence goes on from JAOVYU010124142.1 coordinate 6,139, forward strand.
GTTATGGCCGAAATCATAAAAAAAACATGTCTAGGCCGTCACTGGGTCTGTTATGGCTGAAATCATAAAAACTATGTCAGGACTATCACTGGGGAGACCATGGCCCAATTCCAGATAAGCCGTGTCTGGGCTGTCACTGGGCCTACTATAGCCCAATTCCGGACAAGCCGTGTCTGGGCCGTCACTGGGCCTACTTTGGCCCAATTCTGGATAAGCCGTGGCTGGGCCATCATTCTTTGTGGTATCCGGGCCAGAGGAAAATTGATTGTGTGAGCCAGATCTGGCCCAACAGAATTTTGCTAACTGGGCAAGGACCACCACATCAGTCGCTATTATATTATATAATTATACATTCGTGATAAGAACACAAGTGATCAGTTAAAACAACAGTGGGGAGTGGATTGGAGCCTATATAAACATCAAAATGTTGTAAAGCCCCCAACATACCAAGAGTCTCCTTTTCCACGGTGGAATATTTAAGTTGATGGAGATTAAACTTATGTGAAAAGTAAGATACAGGATGGTCTAGTCCCTGGTCATCTTCTTGCAACAAAACTGCTCCTGCCCCCAAATAAAAACAGCTTTTGGGCTGGGCAAAAAGGTCAAAGGAGACACCACAGCTGAGAAATTTTTACAAAAACTGCTGTAATAACCAGCCATGCCAAGGAAATGGCGTAATTCTCGCCGAGTGGTAGGTGCAGGGTAAGCACAAATAGCGGTAACCTTCGCATTCACAGGATGCACTTGCCCATGTCCCACCTCATGTCCTAAGTAAGTAACCATTGCTTTTCCAAACTCGCACTTAGCTAAATTAAGGGTTAAGGAGGCATCCCTTAATCGTTCAAACACCGTTCGCAAGGTTAACATATGACTGGCCCAATCAGCAGACGTAGCAACGAGGGGAGGCACCTAAAGAAGAGCAACAACAAAGACACATGCCTTCTACAGGCACATAACCATATATATATATAGTTAAAACAAAAAGTAAATAAATAATTAGGAATTATTAGACCTTGGAATAAACAAGAGACATTTTGCACATTATATACCTTTAGAGTAATTACAACACTATTTTATAACCTGGATTAAAAAAAACAAACAAAAAAAAAACTGCAGGTTTCTGTGATGCAAAAAAAAATAAAGCAAGATAAATGATGTCAGATCTTTTTGCCACTTTTAATATAACATGACAGCCATCAAAATCCAAGAAAAAAATAGAAATATTAAATAAACACTTAAAAATAAAATAAAATCAAAATCAGCTGCTTCTGTTCAATCTTCTTGATTTCATCTGACTGCTGAATCCATGGTTTCCAAAGATATTACGAATCATGTACAGGATCTTGGGATTCCCATAGAGGAAATGGGGCACCACAATGATATCATGAAGTACAGGACATCCCTCCTCAAATGATGAAAGGACAAGAAGAAAACTGATCAGAGAGGCTGCTAAGAGACCTACAGCAACATTAAAGGAGCTGCAAGAATATCTCTCCTATTCTTTACATGTCTGGGTTATGGGGTCGGGTGGTGAGACAGAAGCACACCAAACCATGTGGTGAAATGTGTTTGTCCAAGGTAGAATACTTGTATAATTCTAAAACAAGACAGCTTATCAGTCATAGAACACCATAATTAAAATAAGGCATGGTGTTGGCAGCATTATCATATGCAGCTGCATCTCTTTAGCTGGGACTGGGGCTCTAGTCAAGGGAATCACGGACTGCTCCAAATACCAATATATTCTGGCAAATCCTGCAGGCCACTTTAAGACAGCTAAAGATGAAGAAAATGTTCACCTTCCAGCACGTTAATGACCCAAAGCACAAATCCAAATCAACAAAGGAATTGATTCCTAAGAAGAAGATGAATGTTTTTGCAATGGCTCAGTCAGAGTCCGGATCTGAATTCTATTGAAAACCTGTGGAGTGACTGGAATTGAGTGCTGTGCACAGGAAGACCCCTGACAGATTGGTAGACCTGGAAGAATTTGGCAAGGAAAAATGGAATAAAATTGAAAAAAAAATAAATAAATAATCAAGACGTGCTAAGTTGGTGTACTCTAACCCAAAAATCACGAGTGCTGCATTACAAGCAAAACAATTTATCTTAGTAATTTATTTTGTTTTTGTTTTTTTTTTCTAAAATATTTCCATTTGATTTTCACTTGAGTTCTGTGGGTTGCTATATCACATTGAAGGTGGAGGGGGAAAAAAGCTTTTTTTTTTCCTTATAGTTTTTTTTTAATTTATTTATTTTTTAACATTTACAAAACTTGACAATGTAATTATTTATTAAACCACAACATCCTCATGTCGTTCTTCTTCATGTCTCTTGGCATGACTGAAAAAAAAAATATATATAGTGACTAAGTCAGGGAAGGGGCGGGGTTTTACCCGGCATGCACCAGGGGTGTAGTTCCAACTGTTCACCGTTTGGAGGATATGTGTTGCATTTATCAGCTCTAGTCGAATTTGGTTATGTGTTTTCAGTGTTGTGGTTATTCCTATGCATTCTATCTGTGTGAGCTACCATTCAATAAAGTAGTTCCCAGCCACTTGCATTGGGGATTTCCCAAAAAATCTATGTCAGCTTCCGCTGAATCAGCACCCACATTACATTGATGTCAGAGGTGTGGGATAGAAGCAATCACAACATCAGGAGAGATGGAAGAGTTTGTCTCCCAGATGAAGGCTTTCCAGTTAGGAGGGACTCCTTCCGTGGCGGGGCCACAGAAGAAAAGCAACCACCTGCCAGATGGAGCCAGCGCTATGAGGGGTGCTGCACCTTGGAAGGATAAAGACATGCTGACAGCAACACGAGATCTGGGGAAAGAAGAGCAACCTCCCCCTGACTCAGCAGGCATGGGGCCAGCCGTGAACGTTCAATGGGGCCCGCTGAAGCTTCCTATCTACAGGGGTGATGGCCCACCTTATGCGTTCCTCACTCAGGTCCAGCTCGCCACCCATGCACAAGGCTGGCTGCCCACAGAAACCACTGTCCATGACACGCTTTCTCTGGAGGAACACGCCCTCCAAATTCTCGAGGATCTTCTGCCCACGAATAGCAGGACTGGGCTGAGATCCAGAGTGCACTGCAGTGCCACTTCAGGAGAAGGGAGCTGAGGGAGAGATCCTGCAAAGAACTCGCCAGCCAGCAGCGACGCAGTGGTGAGCCCACCCGCTTGCAGCCGCGATGTTTGCTGTTAGCTAAACCAGCCGCAGCGGAAGAAAAGTTACAAGAAATGCGTGAAGCCGGGGTGATTGAACTGGCAGACGGCCTGTGGTGTTGTGAGGAAAAAGGACGGGACCTGGCGTTTTTGTGTGGATTACCAGCGTTTAAACAGCGTAACTCGCAAAGACCCATATTCCACGTATCAATGACATGCTGGAATACGTCGCTGGCTCTCGCTGGTTTAGTTCGTTGGATCTCTGTAGTGAGCATTGATAAGTGCAGCTAGCCCCGGAGGCTCGGGCAAAAACAGCCTTTTCCATTGGCCAAGGACTCTACCAGTTCCGCCGTATGCCTTTCGGACTTTGTAATGCTCCAGCAACTATTGAGCAGTTGATGGAAAAAGTACTTGTGGACATTCTGTGCTCGCGTTGTGTTGTTTACCTGGACGATTTGCTCGTACACGGGAAAGACTTTGATGGTGCGTTATATAGAAATGCCATATGCTTCGGCGTGAAACGACGATTTTGGGACATGTGATTAGCGTGAACGGGATTGCTACCGACCCAGCCAAGGTAACAGCAGTGAGAAACTCGCCTATGCCGATGAGCATACAGCAACTTCAGAGTTTTCTGGTACTAGCCTCTTATTATCGGTGGTTCATGAAAGACTTTGCTACCATCGCTAGCCTGTTGCATGATTTGACAAAGAAGCACTGGACTTTTAGCTGGGACGCTAAGGCAGCACCGCATTCGCACAGCTAAGGGCTTTGTTAGTGTCAGCCCCTGTGTTGGATTATCCTGACCCAAAGCACGCTTTTATTGTGGACACGGACGCTAGCAATGTGGGGGTGGATGCCGTTTTATCCCAGAGCGGGGAGCAGGGCGAGCGAGTGGAAGCCTATTTCAGCCGTGCACTTTCAGCACGGCAGAGGAATTATTGTGTCACACGTCGAGAACTGTTAGCCATGGTGGCGGCCCTCCGACACTTCCGGCCGTACTTATACGGGCAATTGTTTCTGCTCAGCACTGATCATGCTTCTCTCACATGGCTGCTGAACGTTAAAGAGCCAGGGGGACAGTTAGCGCGGTGACTCGAACACCTGCAGGATTACCAGTTTACCATACAGCACAGAGCAGGGTGGCTACATGGAAATGCGGATGCTTTGTCTCGATGCCCGTGTGCCGATCAGCACTGCCGTTACCGCCAATGGATCGAGGAGGGGCTTGGACTGATTTACCAGCCCTTCTGCCCCACAGACCAGCGTTGGAGGCCGTGGCATGCAACCGTGTGACAGTGCAGCCGGGAGATTTACAGTCTATGACGCTACCAGTGGCACAGCTGGAACAAGAGCAGATCAGAGCGGAGCAACAGAGTGATCCGGTGCTAAGCAAAGTCATAGAGTTGGGGCAGTCAAGCCAACGGCCGGATTATGCTGCGATTTCCCACCACGGCCCCGAACTCAAGTCACTATACTAGCAGTGATCACGCTTAATTTGCCATGATGGATGGTTATACCGCCGATGGGAGCACCCGAGTGGGAGGGGCAAACTGTAACAGCTGCTGGTGCCATGAATGCTCCGCGAGCAGGTGATGTGTATATTGCACGGCCACGTAGGGACTGGACATTTTGGGTTTCCTAAAACTGTGCGAGGGAATGTTTTTATTGGCTGAGCTGCCACAGTGACATTGAACATTTTGTGCACTGCTGCGATGTGTGCACCAAGCGGAAGGGACCGTGCACCCTGTTAAATAATAATAATAATAATAATAATAATAATAATAATAATAATAATAATAATAAATTTTATTTATAGACTGCTTTTAAAGGTACTCAAATACACTTTGCATAAAACAAAAGATACAATAAATATTATTACATATAATCGAAAAGTTTAAAACAAAACATATTTAAAACTACATACATACAGCACAAATAAGAACAAATGAATGGACCAGATGAACACGTGTGGGTGAGAGAGCAGTGGTTAGAGGCTATAAGCAGATTTAAAGAGATGGGTTTTGAGAAGAGACTTAAAAGATGCCAGGTCTGTACAGGTCTGATAGGTTGTGGTAAAGAGTTCCAAAGAGAAGGGGCAGCTACTGAGAAGGCTCAGTAACCCCAGGTTTTGTGATTTGACCTGACAGGTGGATGTAGAAGGTTGGCATCTGCAGAACGAAGGTTACGAGAAGGAGTGTGGTGGTGGTGTAGTTCTGAAATGTAGGAATGAGCCTGGTTGTGTAGAGCTTTAAAGGTGAGGAGGAGAATTTTGAACTGTATACGATGGGTAATAGGAAGCCAATGGAGGTTTTGAAGGACAGGAGTGATATGATCACTCAGTGGAGAGTGCGTGAGAAGACATGTTGCAGAATTCTGAATGTGTTGTAGTTTATTGAGCAGTTTGGAGGGTAAGCCATAAAGGATGCTGTTGTAGTAGTCGAGTCAGAAAAGGAGAGTAATGGACAGAGGCAAGCTATGTTTTTTAAGTGGAAGAAAGCAGACTTGGCGTTGCAAGACTTCCGAGTGGGGGCCCCATGGAATGAGTGGGAGTGGATATACTGGGCCCATTTCCCCTCTCTGATTGTGGGAATCGTTATGTTCTGGTCACTATGGATTATTTTTTACGAAGTGGCTGGAGGCGTACGCGGTGCCCGATCAGAGCGCCTCGACAACAGCGAGGGTCTTAGTGGAAGAAATGGTCAGCCGTTTTGGTGCACCCGAAGAGTTGCACAGCACTAAAGGGTGGAACTTCAAGGCCGAAGTGTTCGCTGCCGTTTGTGAGCGCCTCAACATCAAAAAGACTCTCAGGACACCCCTTCATCCGCAGAGTGATGGACTTGTGGAACTTTAACTACCCAGCTTGCAGTACTTACCAGTAACCGGCAACGCAACTGGGATGAACACCTTCTGTTAGTGCTTTGGGCTTACTGTACCACAGTTTAGGAATCTACACAGCTAAGCCCCTCTGCACGTATGTTTGGCCGTGAGATCCGCAAACCGGTGGATTTAGTGTTCCGACCGCCTCTGGAACCAGAACTGCCCAAGAAACCAGGTATGGATTATTATTTCCACTTGAGAGAGAGACTTTTGAGTGCACAAGTGCTAGACAAGCCATTGCATTCGCTGGTATGATGCTCGTTCGCGAGGTAGAGACTTTGGGGTGGGAGAGCATGTTTGGGTGTACTCCCCTAAGAGAAAAAAAGGACTGTCTCTGAAGTTGATGCCACAGTTGGTGGGGCCATGTGTTGTGTTGGAGAAACTGACGTGGTTTACCGAGTATGGATGGTGGGCCGAGCACGAGCGGTGGTGCTCCACCGAGACCGCCTCACACCTTACCACCCTCACGCCAAGATGTGTCAGAACTAATGGGAGCAAAGGGAATCCCCTGCTGATGTGAGTGTAGCTGTTTCACCCCGTCCGACACTTAGGCTCTCCCGGCGCCAGTGCCAGCAGCCTCCATGGCTCAAAGACTGTCATTAATGCTAGACTACCTGAGGACAGTCAGTTCTTGGAGGGGGGCAGGGGGGCAGTGTGACAAAGTCAGGGAATGGGCGGGGTTTTACCCAGCATGCACCGGGGGTGTATTTCTAAGTGTTCACCGTTGGGTGTTGTGTTTATTGGCTACAGCTGAGTTTGGTTATACATGTTCAGTGTTGTGGTTATTCCTATGCATTCTTTCTGTGTGAGCTACCATTCACTAAAGTAGTTCCCAGCCATTTGCATTGGGGATTCCCCAGAAAATCTGTGTTGGCTTCTGCTGAATCAGCACCCACATTACAATATAT
>JAOVYU010124176.1:0-13093 GCA_025674565.1 Synodontis membranacea
TTATTTAAACTGAACTTATTGCAGGTAGAATTCAACACTTTACAAGCTGCTACATGTTCAGGTTGAGTATTTTAGATGTACTCCATTGCACGATCTTACATGTTGCTGTGACACTTGCTGTTACATCTAGGAAAGAACATTTAGCTATTTAATTGTAATTGTTGGCATTTTTGTGGCTTATCTGATTCAGCATTGAACTTCTTTAGTACTTGGATGGTGTAATGCAGCTTCCACTTTCTATTCCAGTTCTCAGTGGGAAATTAAAACACTTATACATTGTGCCTTTTCCCTAATCTGCATTTGTGTGACTTTTTCTCTAGCTTCTGTGGAATGCTGTTTGGCTCTGTTTTCTTTTAGATTCATAAACACCCCAATGCTGAAGTCTCATTTATGCATCATGTTAAAAGTATTTTCCATTATATTGATATTTACACCGCTTTTAAGCAGAACTGAATCAACACTAAACAGCTGAACAGTGACAACTGACAATGACAACTGTTCAACACTAAACAATGACAGTATTTAAGGAGAATTAAAATGATTTGATTTATGACAAACTAAACATTTACTGTAATAATTGATTATCTTCTCAATAGACAGAACTGAGAAGGAACTGACTTCAGCTTGCATCATGGAATTTTTTTTTATTTCCTGTTGATGAATGAAAAGCTGCCTTAAAACAATTTGTATTGTATAAAGCGCTATAGAAATGAAGCTAAACTGACTCAACTTTATATGTCCGCTCAATGTGTCAAGCTAGATAAATGTGTGCTATTATTAGGTTCTTGCCCAAGTGTTTGTGCTAAATTAGTACAATGCTTACACATACATGGTTACAGTTAGCTCTTAATACATATTTGTTTAATTATATTCAGGTGTTTACTGGAGGGTTTGGCCTAGTAAATTATTCAGAAAGTGATGAGACTGATGAGGATAAAGACAACCCTACCTCTCCACCCTCTGGTGTTGTTCAACAGAAGACAAGGAATGGAAACATTCAGGTATTCCTCAGATGCAGTACTTTAAATTCTTGTGTAAAGTTTATGTAAATGGCTCAAACATCCTTTGCCTGTGGCTGATTTTAATAGTGTAAGTAAAAATTTATAACCATACATTAAAATCACTCTTTTTGTCAGATGGATGCGGTACCTGATTATTCTGAGCCTCTGTTTGACACGAGTGAGAGTATAGTAGATGAAACTGATGAGGATTCCAGTTCGCAATCAGACAGTGAAGTTGTTTCAAAGCTGAGGATGACAAAAAGCATTTTGGTATACCTCCGACACTCTGGTACCAACTATTTGACAGTTAATTTCTACCAAAATATTTTTGTTGTAAATGATTTTGATAGAATGTGAACAATCATACCATGACCTAACTCCCTTTTGGCAGATGGACAAGGTACCAGATTTTTCTGTTCCAAGTGATGACAGCACCGATGAGCTTGCCACTTCCAAGATGGAAATGGCTCTAGAAAGACCAAAGAGAAGCTGTCTCCATCCTGTAAGTCAATTTTTTTTCATGCTTTGTCACTTAATGGTTGGTGCTACCCAAACTCAAGTTTTGTATGTAGTATGTAAGCATTAGGGATCCTTTATCAGTATGAGAGGTATTGAAATTGCTTTTGAATGTGTTCGCTTTTGAATTCTGAATCGCACATAGTCGGTGTATAGCGGCAGCAAAATAAGTCAGTTATGCTTAGGATCTGTTGTGTACCAAACGCTTCGCCATTGTGAGTCATCTCTCCTTCCTCTCTTCATGTGATAACTGGAATCCGAATCTGAATCCTGCTGCACTGTGCTGATTAATAATAACAAAATCTGATCAAAAACTAGCCTTACCGTTACCCATTAAAAGGTGATATTTGACTCAAAGTGATTTACAGGGGCATTTTTTTACCTGAAAATTTAGCTTCAAATATATATTTTATAGTCACATTATAGTAAAAGTAACTTTTTGGGATTTTTTCATCCTTTAAAATGATGTCAGTCAATTGTTTCTCCAAATAATCTTGAAAGGAGTGTCTTGTGCTTTTTTCTATATTTGGCACACTTTTGTCAATGTTTTTAGTCCCTTGGTCTAACTTTTAATTACTAGTTTATTTCTTATTTAATTTACTTGTAATAATAAAAACTTATACATTTTACCTAGCTTCCTTAAAGAATGAATGTCATGCAGTTGAAAGTTCATTGTTTAGTCAGTTTATCATGAGAGACACTGTTAAAATCAACCAATAAATTTATAGACCAACCATTTCTTTGCCAGTGGGTAAACATACAAAGTCAGCAGGGAATCAAATAATTTTTTTCTTTATGTAATGAAAGAGTTTATAACGGACTAACACACAAGCGTTAAAACTGTTGGTTGCCATCGATTTCCATTCAACATGTCTCTTAACATCTAAAAGTTTATTTTCTTAGTTGTATTTACGAGCAATGAAATTCATGCATATATGAAAGTTATTTGAGAGTTCTTTTAATACATTAGTATGATAAACTGACTAAACAATGAACTTTCAACTGCATGACATTCATTCTTTAAGGAAGCTAGGTAAAATGTATAAGTTTTTATTATTACAAGTAAATTAAATAAGAAATAAACTAGTAATTAAAAGTTAGACCAAGGGACTAAAAACATTGACAAAAGTGTGCCAAATATAGAAAAAAGCACAAGACACTCCTTTCAGAATAACAAAAAAAAAAAAATCCAGAAAAACGCATCTGTAAAAAAGTGGTCCTAATTTTTATGAAATGTTTTTTTCTGAATTTTGTTGTTTTGTCTCTCACTGTTCAAATTAGCCTACCATTAACATTATAGACTGAACATTTCTTTGTTAGTGGGCAAACATGCAAAATCAGCAGGGGATCAAATATTATTTTTCCTCACTGTATCTAGCTCATCAGATCACTCATGTTAAAATAACACATCATTGTTAAAATATTTCTAATATGGATTTTTATTATCTTGCCTAAATGACTTAAAAATGCTGTCTATTTCCATTCTGTCTCTTCACATCCAAAACTATTCATTTGTGCTCTGATGAACAGTAGTCATTTGTGTTGTAGGTGAGTCTTTTTTTCCTTCATTTTGGAGAGACTAATCCTGTTAACTTTATTTTTTTTTAAAGATTCAAAGGCATCTTGTAGAATCAGATGACTCGTGTGGCGATAGCGAGGATGAGTATATCCCAGATCCCAGGGAAGAAAGCACAGGGGAAAGCAGTGACTGCAGCTTTGAGTTATCACTGAAAAATTAACAAAAGTCAGCTATTAGACAGAGCAGAAGCAAGTCAAGTCAGAGCCAATTTCAGTCTTCAAGTCAGAGCAGAAGTGAGTCATCCAGTCAGAGCAGGTGTGAGTCTTCAGGTCAGATAAGATTTGAAACAAGACTCTCAAAGTGCAAAGATCTTCCAATAGCAGAGATGAAAGAAGCAGAGAGAAAACAGCGCGAACATATAGTAACAAAGAGATGAGCATTTCAGTTCCGCTTGAAGAAGAGCCATCCGTCTATGTTAATCAAGCTTTGAAAAAGGAGGATGGTTCTAGAAGATATAACAAGAAACATCATTGCTTGTATTGTGGCCAAGTAGTTCAAAAAATGTCAAGGCACTTGTCGCGTAGACACAGCGATGTGGTCGAGGTTGCGAACGCATTGAGTTTGCCAAAGAACTCAAAAGAAAGGAGGCTGCAATTAGATTATATACGAAACAAGGGGAACTTTGAACATAATGTTGAAGTTTTGGAGAGCCGGCAAGGCAAACTCATCCCGTGGAAGCAACCCAAAAAAAAAAACTGAAGGACAAGAATTTAGGCACTGTGTTTACTGCTTTGGGCTCTTCAGAAAAAGAGTCATGTGGCGACATTTTCAAGTCTGCAATTTCAAGCCTCAGGGCAAGTCTTCCAAGCGAGGTAAAACAAGAGTTCAAGCGCTGTGCGCTTTTGCTTAAACTGCTCCAACTGGACTTAGCGACGCATACTGGAAGTTCTTAAGTAAAATGAATCAGGATGAGGTCGCAGTTGCAATTAAGGAAGACCGCTGCATTCTTGAATATGGATTCAAGCTGTTCAACAAGAATGAAAACGTAATCAGCCAACACCAATATATTCGACAAAAACTGAGAGAGCTTGCCAGGCTGGTACTGGAAGCTAAAAAGATGACACACGTGAAGACCATCAAAGAACTCATAAAACCTGAAAAATACAGTCATGTTGTTAGAGCTGCAAGATGCCTCGCTGGATTCAGTGACACAACTGGAAAATATCAACGTCCATCGCTTGCTCGCAAAGTTGGGCATGGCTTACATGCATTGGCCATGTTTATCAAATCTGAAGGATTAAAGACGAAAGATCAACAGACAGCCAAAGACGCTGAAGAATTTGCACTGCTATACCAAGAGAGTTGGACATTTGACATTGCGAGCCAAGCATTAACTCAGCTTAATCAGACCAAGTGGAATTGGTCAAAAGATGTCCAAAAACTTCATTCCTATTTGTCTGAGAAACAGCAGACACAACTTGATGCCCTGCGAGAAGAGCCTTCTCCCTTAAACTGGAAGGACCTTGCTAAAGTGACCTTGGCACAAGTTATTCTCTTCAACCGCCGTAGAGCAGGAGAGGTATCCCGAATGCCCTTGTCTGTGTACTTGTCAAAGGACACATCAGAAACTCACCAAGATGTTAACCTAGCCCTTACAGCGCTCAAGCAAAAGCTTTGCAAACATTTTGTCCAGATTGCCATAGTAGGAAAGCGAGGAAGGAAAGTCCCTGTTCTCCTTACTCCAGTCATGAGGGAATCCCTTGATGCTTTGACTGAAAAGCGAGAAGAATGTGGAGTGCTGAAAGAAAACGGGTACTTGTTTGCATTGCCGCACTCTGTCCATTACTTGAGGGGTTCTGATTGCATTAGGCAGTTTGTGAACGAATGTGATGACATTCAAACATCCAAAAGCGACAAAACTAAGGAAACACATTGTTACTCTGTCGACCGTTCTCAACCTGAAAACAACAGGACTCGACCAGTTGTCAGATTTCCTTGGCCACAACATTGCGGTCCACAGAAAGCACTACTGTCTTCCAGACGGTGACTCAGATCTGGTTGAGATCTCAGATAAGTTGGTGGAAATGTTTTTCTAAAAAGTCAAACAATATTGGAGAGCTAGCAGGTTGGAATCAAACCAACCTGCCTGAAAATTGTGGAGAGGTTGTGTGGACCGCATGTGGTTGATAAAGTGAAAACTGTCCCACTCTCGGATAGCACTGTGAAAGACAGAATTGATCAAATAGCTGCAAATTGCCAAAACCAGCTGCATGAGAAGCTGATGAATGTTAATTTTGCTATTCAGTTGGACGAGACAACAACAGTGGAAGGCGAGTCCGTCCTCATTGTTTATGTGCAATATATTGATGGTGAGGACTTGAAACGAGACATTCTTATGTCTACAAATCTAGAAACAACAACAACTGGCCAGGATATATTTATGGCTGTGGACTCATGTCTCTCATCCAACAATCTGCCCTATGAAAACCTGGTGGCATGTTGCACTGACAGGGCCGCAGCAATGATAGGCAAAAACAAGGGGTTTAACAGCCACCTGAAGGAAAAAGCCCCAGGGTGCTTGATTTTCCATTGCATGCTACATCGGCAAGCATTGGTATGTAAAAAACCTTCAGAAGACCTTAGTAACCCTGTCAACTATTGTTAAAGTTGTAAACTTTATTAAAGCTTGCCCATCTAACAAGAGACTTTTTGCCCAGCTGTGCGAGGATGCAGCGCATCAAACACTACTGCTACACACGGAGGTGCGATGGTTGTCGCGTGGACAAGTGCTTGTGTGTTTTATGGAGCTGCAAGAAAAAATAAAGGAATTCCTGCGAGATCACAATCGTCCACTGTATGAACAGTTGACTGAAGCGTTTTGGATCAAAATGGCATACCTGGCGGACATGTTCACGCTCTACAATGAGACGAACAAGCGATTGCAGGGACCTGAATCAAACGTCATGCATTGCAAAGACGCCCTGGACGCTTTTGTGCGCAAACTGGATTACAGAGTTGAAAAAATATCAAGCAGGGAATTACAGCACTTTCCACTGCTGCTGAAGCAGTCTGCTGGCACTGTGCGTAGGTGTTTACGCACCGAGTTTACCCGGCACCTGAAGCTGCTCTGTGAGGAGATTAAGAGCCGCTTCGCAGACATCAGTGAGTACTTATCAAAGGAATCGTGGGTGCTGGACCCTTACAATTCCGGCCTCGAGGATGTGGAATACCTCGGCTGTGAAGATGAGCTTTGTGACCTTCAAGCTGATTCTGTGTCAAAAAAATATTTTCAGGAGAAGGGATACAAAAACTTTTGGATTGTCAAAGGACAAGCTGTTGCTTCCATACTGGCCAAAAATGCATTAACAAGGGTTATTCTCCCATTTAGCACTACATACTTGGCTGAGACAGCATTCAGTGCCCTTGTGACAATAAAAACAAAAGCCAGAAGCAGACTTGATGTCCACCAGGACTTTAGACTAGCTGTCACAACCATCACACCTGACATCACATCCCTGGTCAAAGGTATGCAAACCCAAGGTTGTCATTAGTTTATGACTGAATAAACTGGCACAGAGTAACTTGTTTATTGATATCAATGTTTGTTATTATTGTAATTAATAACAGGTGTCCCAACCCGTGTTGAATTGAAAGTCTATCTTTATTCCTTATGTAAGGTGTGTGTATATGTGTGTATGTCCACTCTGTTCATCTGTTTAGGAAAACTGTTAAAGTTTAATGTTTAGCTCTCATGAAAAGAGACACAGTGCCTAGTTAAATGTCCTTGCAGTTATTATTCCTGAATATTTTAAACAGATGAAAACGGTGTAGATACTCATATATCTTAACAATGAGTCATTATTTTTCTGTTGTAATGGAGTATACCTATTCTGTATGGTTGTAAAAAATTTAACTGTGTGTGTTAGAGACACCTGATATAGGGTTAGGGTTAAGAGAATTTTTGCAAATAAAAGTTTGTAATTAATCACTATTCTTTTAGTGCATATGCGGGTAGTATTTGGGGTTGGGGGGGCCTGGCTTGTCTTGGACACAGGCATGGGGGGCTTCAAGAAAAAAAAGGTTGAAAACCACTGACTTATATGAAGATCAAATCACGGTTTATGACCAATTCATGCAGAAAACCACAAAATTCCAAGGGGTTCACATACTTTTTACTGACTGTACATAATTAGTTTTTTTTTTTTTTTAAAAATCAGCATAAAATGCGGCATTCGAACTGTTAGGACACCGCTTTTTACACCACCTAATGTTAAAATGGCATAAAAAGCAGCTTCTTGACAGTTCAAACGCCGCATTTTACACTGCTTTTATTTTTTTTAAACCAAACAATGTATTTTATGCCAGTCTTTAACAGAACACGCTATAAATGTGACCCATTTGGCTTCCCATAGATGGAAGGTGTGTTGGCAATCGACTGCGTGGAGGACATGAACCCCGAGGACACGGACTCCTCAACATTGGTGGGGTCAGAGGATGACATGCTCTGCTGTCCAGATACCAGTACATTGGTGTTTGTAGGGGACGTTGTGAGCCAGGAGGCCATGGACCCCAGCTCGTTGGTGGTGGAAGAGGAGGGAGCCACAAGGACAGGGATATGCAGCCGCAGAGAGAGGCATGGACCCGGCGGTTGGACTTCATCATTTTTCATCATTTTCATCGTTGGTCTGGGAAACATGTGCCGCTTTCCTTATCTCTGCTACAAGAATGGTGGAGGTGAGTGAAAAATAAAGTATACTAATTCAGTGAAGTGTTGGTAGTGTCCCAGCCATGATTCCAGCCTATGTCACATCCTGTCAGGGGATGTGCCTACAGCCTTTATATTTTAGCAATTTTCCCTTCACTAACACACCTGATCCAGCTCAAATGTTCATTAGCTAGTTAGTTGTAGAGCCAGAACCTGAATAACTAGTTTAAAATGAATCAAATATTCATTTGATATAATCAGATTTTTTTTAGCCGTTAGGGCCAAAATTCGCCTTCTGCTGGACGCGTTTCAGTAATCAAATGGCGTAAAATACGCGTGTTCAAAAAACAAATCACATCATGTACTCATAAACTGTTCTGTTGGATTTCAGGATGATACTGATCTTACCACGTGTCTTAGTGACTTTCAAAGGGACAACATTGACAGAACAACTGCATGTAGAGTCGTAGCCAGACGCAGACATGTGCTTCAAGGTGCATGTATGGCTCTGTCAGAGCCCTACTTTGACTGGCACAAATTGGCAATTATAGAATTTGTGTTGGAAATGGCAGACGACTATGGTGGCCCAAGGAGAGAATTTTTTAGGTAAGTTAAATTTCTTTCTGTTAATCCTTAGGAATACAGTGAATGAATTATTTTTAGTTCATGGAAGAATAACCCTGAAGAGAGTTAATATAACTCAATAAAATCCAACAAAATATGTTTCCTTGCCTTTTTTTCAGATTGTTGATGTTGGAGGTACAAAACTCCCTTGGAGTTTTTGAGGGGAAGCCAGGGAACCTTCTCCTGAGCTACAACCAGCAGTCTCTGGTACAAAATAAGTACTACACTGCTGGGAAACTGATAGCCTGGTCCATTATTCCCAATGGACCAGGCCCCGCAAATGGCATAAAAAGCAGCGTCCTGACAGTTCAAACGCCGCATTTTACGCTGTTTTTTTTTTTTTTTTAACCAAACAATGCATTTTATGTTGGTCTTTAACAGAATATGCTATAAATGTGACCCATTTGGCTTCCCATAGATGGAAGGTGTGTTGGCAATCGACTGCGTGGAGGACATGAACCTCGAGGACATGGTCTCCTCAACATTGGTGGGGTCAGAGGATGACGTGCTCTGCTGTCCGGATACCAGTATTTGTTTGTAGGGGACGTTGTGAGCCAGGAGGCAGTGGACCCCAGCTCGGTTTTAGTGGTGGAAGAGGAGGACGATGATGTGTGATCACACACCAGACCTCACATCATTTGATGTAGCTCTCTTCTTGGATGAGGACATCCAAAACAACATTCAGAAGGTAATGTAATGTAGATGCGGATGATATTGTCATATTTACATTTATACAGGAAACTGAAGAAAAAACAAACATTTAGAAATTTAAATGTCTGTTTATTTAGTTGTTTGTTAGTTTGTTTTTGCCTTGCAAATTGACATACTTCTACTTGCTTTAAAAGGTTGCAACTCGGTGGAGGACCTCCACACATGGGGACTGGGTAGCTGGCTGTGGTGTCCCTAATTTGAATGCTTGAATTTTGGAAAAGGAGAATGAATGAATTTGGAGAACATGAGCCACAAGGCCACGAACTCCAGCTCGGTGGTAGTGGTGGAAGAGGGGGACGTGAGCCACGAGGTTGCGGATTGCATTTTTCTTTGCATTTGTATGCTTACATTGCTTTTTATTTATTTATTTTTTTTACTTTCACTTAAAGAAATTTTGCTTCCATACTAATAATGAGTTGAGTGGGATAAATATAATTAAACATTTACTAATCATGAAATAATATTCTCCATCAACTTGGACTTTAACCACCAAATGTTAATGCGTTTTAGATTATTATACCTACTAAATTACTCTAAAAAGTCTGAAGCAGTTTCCTCCAAATGTATTGGAACACCAAGGCCAATTCATTGATTTTTGCTGTCCAGTGAATACATTTACATATGTTAAACATCTTAAAACATAACACATTTTGTATCAAACCACCCAGTGCACAACAAAAACAAATTAATTGGAATTGCGGTTTCAATACTTTTGGAGGGGACCATGATTCTGATGTGAATGTCATACGTCAGTGAATTTAACTGATACATTTCTACAAATTTTGCATCAGGAGAACTCCACTGAAAAACTCCATTGAAAACATTTCATCTGCAGTCAACCAGATCATTACTGAAATTCAATACACAAAAATCACCACTAGAGGGCATCAATGTTCAACACCAACCCTCTGCCAGTGCTGAAACACATTATTGAGAGCATATAAATATTATCTCTAAAAATCCAGAGGCTTTAGTAAAAAATAATCTAGAAGGGCATTCAGAGAGCACAGACTTTAAACTTTACTTTACATTAGTACTAAAAAACACAGGCCATTATCTCCTTCATTAGGACTAAAAAAAACCAGCCATGCTTCTGTCATTTGGATCAAAAACAGGCCACACCTCTCTCATAAGCATGAAAAACACAAACCATGCCTTCCTCACTGAAAAAGTCACAACACGCAAACCTAATTTTTCCTATATTTTACCCAAGTGCTTAAATTCTTCTTCTTGCACTCTGTTGATTCAGCAGAGCTAAATCATGATTAATATTGTCTATTTGCAACAATACGTAGTACAATGATATATTACGTTTTTGCTGTATCACCAAAATAAAATAACCAATACAGCTTGTATGTACTGTAAATGCTGAGACACATGCAGTCTGTCAAAACATGTTAGTAAAAGCTCTCCCTGTTCCATTTTTATAGTGTGTCTCAGGAATCGGCTATGCTTTCATGATAATAGTATTCTTCTGCAACACATATTACATCATGGAACTGGCATGGTGTTTATATTTCCTTATACAATCCTTCACCACCATACTGCCCTGGTCCACGTGCACAAACAGTTGGAACACAGGAAGATGTCTTGAGATCTTTCCCAATGATGCCTGCAACAACGACACCAGCAACTGCATGAACAAGACCCGTCAAGAGTTGGAGAATGCCACCTCTCCCATCATGGAGTTTTGGGGGCAAGTTTATTTTTCAAATTGTATTTCAAGCTAGTGTTTGTTTGTAATGCATTAATGTAGATAGCGCTACTTAAATGTTCCATGAATCTTACTCAGCAACATTACATACTGCATCATGGCCTTGGGTGTATTTTGCAGACAGATTAGTTAACTAACCAGACTTTTACTGTGATTAAGTGTAATGGTGGTGCACAGTAGACTGATGATAAAGAATGTTCCACTCTGACAAACTAGGACTCAGTATACAGTTCTTAGCTTAACAGCTCTAGTTTCAAAAGAAACAGATTCTCTTCCTCCTACAGTAAGTAACTGAAATGTAATATACAGTACATGTAAAAAGAGTGCTTGTGTGTTTTGGTTTTAAAGCTGCATGTGTTTTTAAAGTTGTTAAAGTTGTAAAACCTAAATTTCCTATCAGACAGGGTTCAAAATATACCCCGTTGAGGAGCTAGATTTAGGAAACAAAAAAGAGATTAGGTGTAGAACACTTCAGGGATCTTTGGTTTGTCTTTACTGTATGAGAAAATCCATTAATGTTCTATGCAGAACACTACAAAAGAGAGTTTTCCTGTTAGAAAGGGTTCTACATTCTGTAGGTCCCATTTACGAAGCTACCCATTTAGGAAGGTTACAGTATAAAACCCCTAGGCATGTACCTTTGGGGGAAACTGGTGAAGGGTCTATGTAGATATCTGTGTAGAACAGAGAACCTCCTGGTCATATGTCCTATATCTCTTATGAGTTCTGTGGTTTATCTCTCTTAGCCCTTTTCAACCATCAAAAGAATGGGTTACATTCTGATTATCACTCCAAATCTTGAACCGTTTGAAGCATTTTGACCAAAAAATAAATTGGTTCAGAACTTAAAAGGTAAGGTTTCCAGCTGGAACCAAGGATAGCTGGCTTTTCCAGTGCAAACCATGACATTAGTAGGTATAATATTAGTTTGGAGAAGTAGAAAACACACCCGAACAGGATAAATCAGACAAACATCTGGAATAACAGTTCAACGCCCTTTAACAGTGCAACGTATGCCTTTAAATCAATCAAAAAATTTGGGTTTTACCAAGTGACAAGCTTTAACAAACTGAAGGACTTTTACAATACAATTATTATATAATAATATATTATATATAATATAATAATTAAATGTAAAAATGGAAACCCCACCTTGGCCTCTTACCATGGTAAAGGCTAATATTATATTAGTAGCTTACTTAGCCAGCTGGCTAGTTAACCAATAATACCATTGTCATATTGTCAAAAACGTATAAATGCCATTACAGAAGATTTTTCAATAACTATTAGGTAAGTTAGCTAACTCACACATTGATTGCTAGCAAACTAGCTCATATTTATCACAGGTAGACCTGACTGAGTCTGTATTTATATTTTTATATTCTCAGTGATTTATTCAACAGTAGCCAAAAAGATCCTATAACAGCCAGTGTTTAATTTGCTAAGTCAGCTAGCTAGCCTGGAATGCAGGTTACATGAACAAGCTTTCAGATATAATGCAATCCTGTATTAATTTTCATATTAGACAAGATTGAATCAACGTATTTATAACCTGACAAGATGTATAATCAGAATTATACATCCAAAAGATGGTAAACTTTTTGTGATCAAAAGAATTTCATTGTGCTGTCTGTCCCAGACACTCACTGACTTGTTTGTCCTGTCTTTCACAGGGATACATTCGTGTTGGCAGTGATAGATACCGTCACCAGTTTCTTCACTGGCCTTGTTGTTTTCTTAACTTTGGGTTTCATGGCTTGTGAGCAGGGTATGGACATTTCCAAAGTGGCAGAGTCAGATAAGACTCCAGGAAGTGTTAATGTTTTCAATGCATGCTTGTTAAGTGTTTACTCTGGAGCTTCCCAGCTGCCCTGTACTGTGTAATCCTGACCTGAGTTAAGAATTAAACTGTTCAGAAGAGTTTACTGAAAAAGAGAACCGCTTTGTCATTTTTGTTGTTGAATGCATGATATGAGTCTGAAGTTTTCTGTGTGAATATTTAAGAGAATCTAAATGTGTAATGTGAATATAAAATTGTGTGTGCGCACGGGTGAATATATATACTTAATGAGGAAGCCTGTATTGACTTCATGGAAGTTCCACTTATCTGGCTTTTGATCACCAGTTTAGTAGCGTTTTTTAATCAAATCAGATGCACTGATTTTAACTGGCCATGCAAATAGGCTTGAACCTAAGACATTAGAAAATGCTGTCTATTATCAATATACACTCACCTAAAGGATTATTAGGAACACCATACTAATACGGTGTTTGACCCCCTTTCACCTTCAGAACTGCCTTAA
>JAOVYU010124282.1:0-13085 GCA_025674565.1 Synodontis membranacea
TTATTATTATTATTATTATTATTATTATTATTATTATTATTATTATTATTATTATTATTATTATTGTTGTTGTTCTTGTTATTATGATTATTATTTTTGTTATTATTAGTATGAGTGTTATTATTATTATTATTATTATTATTATTATTATTATTATTATAGGAGAGATGGCAGGCTATTGAGTCAGTCTACACTCCAGACCAGAGGGTGGCGGTAATGCATCCGAAAGCTGCTTGCTAACCTCTAATATGGCCAAAAGAAGAAGAAGCCGTCGGCGGCGACGAAGAAGAAGAAGCTCCAGTGTTTGGATATGAAGGGAACATTTGGAAATGTTTTCTCAGGAAAACCAGACAACGGTCTATAATTTAAATGAAAGGTATGCTAGGTGATTAGCGGTGCAGTTTATTTTTTGTTCCAGTAGGTGGCGGAATGCGCTAAAAAAAAAAAAAAAAAGAATGACGAAGAAGAAGACGGCAGGAGAAAGTCTCTACTGCGCAAACTCTGACTCCAGATTTAGCGACATGGCGGAGGGGGTTTATTTACACTCGTTATTTTTATTCCATGGAATAGCTCAGTCTAAAATACCATTGTTTTTTTGTTCGTTTTTTAACTGTTAAATAAGTGTTTTGTCAGCCATGTTGGTTGTCCGTCTATTCAGCGCTCTTTACAGTGTTTTCGGTAGGTCTTATGCTTTAGCATCAAACGGATCAATAGATAGCTCTCTTCAGGCTAACTTTACCTCAGAAGACTTACAGTCAGAGTCACAAACCTATAACTTTACCTCAGAAGACTGGTTTAAAGTTATGACAGAGGCAACTTTCATTTTGTTTTCATTTTTGATAAAATGTAATAAAACACCTCTTGAGAAGAATGTTTAAATTCTAGCCTTAGAACTTTATTAACATTAACCATCGATCTCTTACAGGAAATAACTAAATAATTGTAGGAAATAAATGCGAGAGAAAAGGGAGGGGGGCACAAACTTTTGAAACTATAGCAGCATAAATATAAAAAGTAGATAAAATTGAAGTATTTAAATGATCAATATTAATGATCAAATTATAGAACAGAGCAAAAAAACAAAAAACGAAAAAAAAATTGCAGTTTTGTGGAATTGGCATTTTTAATTTATTATTATTATCATTTTTTTTTGTAAATAAAGAGAATATTTTTTTGTTGTTATATTAACAGTATCATTAACTGGAAAATAAATTATTTAATAAATGAAATAAAGATATTTTTGATTTACGTATTTCTAGCTCGGTCCAATCATGCGAAGGTTTGCGTAAGTTTTGGAACGGGTCGTGAGCCAAAAAACAAACAAAAAAACCCCAGAGTGCTCTGATTTGTTTCATTTACAGATTTAAAATGTAGGTTTTAAAGTCCTAATAGTCAAAAAAATTAAATTTTCCCATAGCGTTTGAGATTTATCGTCCAGGGAACGTTGCGTTTACCAAAAAAAAAAAAAAAAACTGCCTCGGTAACGTTCAATTTATTTATTTTTTGGTAGAAAATCCACATTTTCAATTTTGCAATTTTACATGTCGATGTTATCCAGCTTATTTGGGACGTAGTTGATTAGAAGAGCCGTCCAAGCTTTTTCCAAATTTTTTTTTTTGGTAAACACATCCAATATATAATAATTTTTTTTCTTTTAGTTTATATAATAACCCGGGTTTCTTTTAACCTGGTTTGAAATTGTGCATTCAAAAAAAAAAAAAAAAAGAGTAACAGAAACGTGAATGTACAAAAATAAGCCTGCAGTATCGCGGAAAACGTTTGTTGCGGATTGCTTTAACGGTTGTGACGTGACTCGGTAATGAGCCGGCGTCTTTGATACCGCGTTGAAAAGCAGTCTGGTACACGACAGTTTTATCAGTAGACGCTCTGCTATGGCTTTATATTCCAAATAAATGATTCGCAGAATGCGGTGGTCTGAGGTTTACGGTGGCACGTGTTTGGTGTGGAATAAGGTGCCTGGAAATCCTTCAGATTTCCACAAACAAGCTTTAGATTCAGATGCACTGTAAGGACCAATCCATAGCCTGTGCTTTCCTACAGAGGAATCTTTCTATCGAGTTATATTGATGAAAGTGGCAATCCGGTTAGCTGTCAGACATTTATTTGGGGAAAAGTGTTGATATTAGACCTGATGTATTTGTCTAAAATCCTTGTGGCAGGTAAATATCAGGAGATTGATTGATTGATTTTTTGGGCTGTCCCAGACGAAAGATGCCCAGTGTCATTGGTCCAACATCTTTGGTGACTCCAAAGCACCGTGAGAGATCTTTGACTTTAGTGCAACCGAAGCTAGCCTGGGACAAAATTCTGACAGCGTTCTGAAATGTAGCGTGACAACGCGAGTGCCGCTACGACCTGCGTCTGCGTGCGAACCAATAACGCAGCATGAAATGAGCCACCCCTTTGATTAGCTTCAATGCCGATGAGGTTTTATTCTTGTTTATCGACTTGCACCGCAGCCTACGATTCAGTAGATGTTATCGTCATACATCAAACTTGATGTCTTTAGGGACTTCTCATCTTCAGGTGCTTTATGTTACAGAGTATTGCTCCAGCAACTGGAGGAAGTTTTTTTTTTACCCCTTCTCACTTTTCCTTTATCTGTCCCCCTAATGCTCTTTCTGTTGTAATGAAGGTGAATCATTCTCATACCCCCCCCATGCTTCTTTTCATCATTCTGGATGGAGATTTCATCACTAATTCTTTGCAAATCGCTTGATGGAGGAAAGGTCTCGTTTCTGCCCGAGTGACTTCAAAAGCGAATTTGACCTTGTTTTTTTTTCAGGCGACATTTATTTCCTGTAAATAAATTAGTAACCCTGACCAATTTATAATTTAGCAAAGATGTTTTAGTCAGAATTAGGAGATTGTTTAGGATTGAAGAAATTCAATAGACCCTTTTCTGTGTTTTTTCTCTATGTAAATAGATTTTATTTCTTTAATTAGGGATGCAGTGAAACTGCATACCTATTGCTATTCTATGTGTCCCGTCTTCTTCTTATTAGGGATGCAGTGAAACTGCATATCTATTGTTATTCTGTTTTCCAAATTTCGATTTCGAATAACTCAATCACAGATCATCGCACACAGACAAATGATACATCAAACCGCGCGTTTCGATCGGACTCGCTATGCTATTATTTCGTTCATCAGAATACGTTACCATGGTGACGTTATTCACGCTCAAACACACTCTCTCCATAGACTCCCATTCATTTATTTCACTCAGAGTACGTTACCATGGCGACGTGACTGACTGAGGTGTAGTGATCCTGAAACATCGGTAATTCCAATGCCAGCATTTCATGTTGCAGGATCAATTCTCATATTAAAACATCAATATCTAATTTGATTAAATGTGTTTTATTCGTAAATATGACATACAGACAAAAAGTAAACTCTGCAATTAGCATGATAGTCGGCAATACCCTGTTAATAATAGGGACTTCCGCCTGTGTCATTGTGTGTGCTTTGGCCGGACCCACTGAAACTGCAGAGGGACAACAGATGCCATCTTGACTTTGTTCACAGCTCATAAGTGCGTTTACGTTCAGCATAGAAATTATGCTGTGTGTGATGTATGTTCATCACCCTTTCATCTTGTCTGCAGGCAAGAACCTATTCTCTCCTGTCTAATGTTTTTTTCCCTGTGCTTAAGACTCATAAAAAAAGTAAGCTTCGCATAGCAGCGCTAACGGCTAAAAGCCTGGCTCGGCTGGAAAGCTAAAACATTAGGCCTTATTACTTACCTTATCAGTGCAACAGCTTTCATTTTCATTATTTCGTTAACTCGCACAACAACATGAAAAACAGCGTTTGGATTAAAGATAATGTCAAGATATTGCTATTCCGGAGGCTCACTCTGGTTCTGTCCCAAATCACTCGCTGTTCCCTACAAAGCTGACCCTACTTAGTGCACTTCATGACTGATAAGGGACCATTTGGGATTTGACCCTAATCGTAAACACAAATCGACAACGTGCTTTCTACACATTGCAGTGATTAAGAGTGTTCACACGGGCCTTCGTGACATGCGCGTTTGTACGGCTTCAAAAAAACGTTGCGTGCAGCTTTTTCTTGGCGTCAAAATCCCAAAGAACGCAAGGAAGACGCTTTTAGACAGGTTTTAGACAGTTGCTGTGAGTGAAACCCTCAGATCCCAGATAGTTCTGTCGGTAGAGCACCAGACTTCTAATCTGAGGGTCCAGGGTCCAAGTCCCTCTTCTTGGGGCGCGCTAACTTTTTAATTTTTTTTAATTAAACACAACATACACAAATCTAGAAAATACAAGAAGTGAACTGCGGAAATATTAAACCTATTTTAACAACACGAAAAAAAATGTTCAAAAGTCACGATTTTTTAACAACCAAAGATGTGTAACGGGTTAAACATTCATCATACTTTATCTATCTCAGATTTTTTTTTTTTTTTTTTTTTACATTAAAAAATATTTTCCATGTTATTAAATCCCAACGAACAGAAGGAAAACGCTTTTAGACAGGTTTTAGATAGTTACTGTGAGTAAAGCCCTCAGATCCTAGATAGCTCAGTTGGTAGAGCGTAAGACTATTAATCAGAGTGTCCTGGGTTCAAGTCCTTGTTTGGGCTGTGGTGGGAATTCAAACGGACACAGATTGAGTCTAAAGCTGTCCGTGAAGGATTTCTTTATTTAGGGAGTTAAGATACAGAGAGGAAACAGTTAGAGAGAAAAAGGGGAAGAGAGCTCTCACAGTCCCGAGAAGTTACAGAGTGAGAAGCAGGGAGAGAGAATGCCGAGAAAACCACAGACACAGAGCTTATTGTGCTTGGCTACATATTTTCATAAGTACAAGGTCAGATTCTGCCTCCGTATCTACAAATGTCCTGATAAAATGCAACATATTCACACATCACGCAATAGATAAGACAGAGTTTTCTACAATGAATAAAGAATCATGACGACTTATGAATATACTATTATGATACATTAATTTCCATCACAGGGCGCTCTAACTTTTAAAATTTTTTTTTTTTAATTAAACACAACATACACAAATCTAAAAAATACAAGAAGTGAACTGCGGTAATATTAAACCCATTTTAACAACATGGAAAAAAATATATTCAAAAGTCACAATTTTTTAATAACCAAAGATCTGTAACGGATTAAACATTCATCATACTTTATCTATCTAAGATTGTTTTTTTTTTTTTGTTTTTTTTACATTAAAAAATATTTTTCCATGCTATTATTGTCCCTTCTTATTAGGGATGCAGATTTTAAGCACTTAGGTGACACCCACTGCACTGCAGCCCTCTAGCGATTTGCCACGGGGGAATTGTCTAGTTAAACGTCTTCATTTTCCGTACCAAATTTCAATTTCAAATAACTCAATCACAGATCATCGCACATGGACAAATAATACACCAAACCGTGCGTCTCGATTGGACTCGCTGTGCTATTAGTTCTTTCATCAGAATACATTACCATGGCGAAGTTATTCACGCTCAAACATGCTCCGGTCCCATAGGGATGCATTGAGGGTGCTATTACTCTCTCCCCAATGACTCCCATTCATTTCACTCTGCCCCCGCAGGTCAACACACAAACTACAATTTGGACTCTCCCCATGGTCTAACTTTCCTGCCCCCCTCCTCGCACATGCGCAGTGGTGTGGTGCATAGGAGAGGTGCATAGGAGAGACACTGAAGTTGGAATAATTTTCTACTTTTCGAAGTGAATTTCGGATCTTTTCCAATCAAAACAGTGTTGTATATTGTTGAAACGGTAGCGCCCTTAACCATAGAAGTTTTGGTGAGTTTTGTATGTTTTTATGGTGTTTGAGAGAAGGTTTACACAAGTAAAGGGTGTAACTGAAGTTCGTTTTAGAACGGAGAATGTCGAAGATATAATTCACAGTAAATGGGTTACATTTTGGCTTTACTTGACAACTGAATGTACAAATGTTGTTTTTTTTTTAACGTATTTTATGTGTTCCATGTTACTTTTAATGTGTACTGAGGCTAACGTGTAGTGGAGAAAAATGGAAAAAAAAACCCATTGTGGCCATTTTGACTTAACTGTGAATAGAGACTATTTATTTTTCTTTTCTAATTGTTAAGATTTAAGCAATTTTGACTAAAAAAATTTAATTTTTATGGCCTGGTGGAAGATTCGTGAAATAGTCCAGTGTTTCCCAACCTAGTGTGCCATGAGAAGTCATGAGGTGTGCCGCGGAAAGTCCGCTCACCCCCCCCCCTCGCGCGCACATACAAATACCCCGGTCGGCAACCCCCCCGTTGGCAATCGCGTGCGCATATAAATACCCCGGTCCGCGATTTCTCATCCCCCCCACCCACCCCCTGGCAGCGATCGGTCGTCCAACTACCCCCTACTGACTACTGGAAATTTTCTTTGCTGTTGCAGTTTGTTCTGATTGTCGGGGACTCCCATCTCCGGTCCATCGTGGACGGTTTCGCCATCATGCCAGAAGGAAAGTTTTCTTTTGGTATCATGTCGACTCCTTGGCCCCATTCCGCTCAGCTCCGGACTGAGGTCCTAAATGCCAATGTTCCTCAGACCTCTGACGCTGTTTGTGTTCTTGCCCCAGCAACAACCTGACGGCCAGCAGGACCATCGACACGGCAGCCGACAATACATGTGTGGATGTTGTAATGAGTTTTTTATTTTTTTATTTTCAGGTGTGAGGCACTTCTCTGCAGCAGAGCACTTCCCCCTTACGCGCTTGGATCTGTGAAGCAGAGACAGCGTAAGTCAAAAAAGAGTAATTTGCTATAATTTCTTTTGTGCTCACAATCACCACATCTACTCAATTTTCATTTTAATCCTTGAGAAGCATTTCTCTTGTTTTTTTTCTTTGTAGAATTTCTGTCAGCAGGATGCCTAGGACGTCGAAACGGTCTGTGGCGGCGAAGAAGCGCTGGAGGAAGCTCAACCTGCGGGCGCTGAGGTCTCTCCATTCCCCCCTGGAGGTACCTACACAGTAGATAAGCTTCTGGGACAACTGTCCCAGGGACAACTGTCTGCATGGAAATGGCTGTAGAAATGTTACCTCTATTGCTTTGTCCTTAACTGCTGAGTTCTATATGTCTGCCATGTCACACACAGACACACATAATGAGACTGTCTGAGGTTTAATGTGTTTGTAATGTTTGTATTACTTTTTTAATTTTTATTATATTGAGTTTAAACTTGTCTGTCTTTATCTTATGCTTATTATTATTATTATTATTATTATTATTATTATTATTTTATCTGTCATCAGGTGGTTGAATCTTCACCCCCAACCAGTTGTTTCTGGAGCCCGGATGATGTGAATGTTGAAGTTCATGCACGTAAGTATCCACCTGTTTTATCCCTAAATGATCAATAAATTAATTCCTCAATATTAAACTTTTTAAACTGGTTTTCTTTTCTCTACTGTTTTATTCATATAAACAAGTAATTGTTGACATTTTCTGGTTTGTTTTCAATTCAATAATACTGTTATCTCTTTTGTCCTTTACTAAAGGTCGTGGAACCGGTTTTCGCCATCGGGTGCTGAGGTGGCCGACTTCGAAGCTCACTGGACGGAGCCACAAGTTGGTCATCCCACCGGAGTGCCCTGACAAGAAGGTGTTATTATTGCCCAGTTTATGAAGAAAGTAATTGATGTTGAGAATGGTTTAATGATTTTCATGCTAAAGAAATTTTCTTTGCTGTTGCAGTTTGTTCTGATTGTCGGGGACTCCCATCTCCGGTCCATCGTGGACGGTTTCGCCATCATGCCAGAAGGAAAGTTTTCTTTTGGTATCATGTCGACTCCTGGGGCCCATGCCGCTCAGCTGCGGACTGAGGTCCTAAATGCCGATGTTCCTCGGGCCCCTGACGCTGTTTGTGTTCTTGCCCCTAGCACCAACCTGACGGCCAGCAGGACCATCGACGCGGCAGCCATCGATTATGCAAGATTCCTCACTGCTGTGAGGAGCCGCTGGCCTGAGGTACGTTTTATTTCACGTCCCGCTTGTCCTGTATCCGTAGTAGTTTAACAACACTAGAAGTACATTGACCACTCTAATAAGATTTTAACGTATGAGCTTTTAAAAAATAATGTGTATTTATTTTGAATGAAAATGTCAATTGGTAACAAACATGTTTTCTAAAATTTTGTTTTCTACAGGTCTTTGTGGTGGACTTCCCACCCCGTCTGAGGGAGGATGAGATGTACCAGGTCCTCCTTCGCCAAGAGTACCACCGCATGACGGCCCTTATGGGTGTGTACAAAATATCATGTCAATAAAAACAAGAAAAAGAAATGTACTTAAAATTGTCTATGAAGATATAGTGGTGAGCATAAAGTAGAGGTGGGCGATTTTATTGATTAATTCGAATTTACAGTTCAGGACGATGTGTTTTTTATGAAAATCGATTTTATTACTTACTTTACACGCGAGCGCCAAAAGCTGAACTAATGCGACGCACCATTCTACGCGGGTAAATTAGCGTGGCGCACCCAAACACTATAGCAGATTTGGCACAGTGGAAGGCGATAATAAACGCTGTCGTGATGATTGCAAAAGACATGGTGCCCATATATACCGTGGAAAAGCCGGCATTCATTAACGTGCTAAAAGTTTTAGACACAAAGTACGTGCTTCCAAGCTGCAAATATTTTTCTGAAGTTGCCTTGCCACAGCTGTATAACGAAACACGTCAAAGAATCGCTAGAGAGCTGGAGGAGGTGTCGTGTTATTCTGCCACAACTGACATGTGGTCCAGCCGGACGACGCAGCCCTACATGAGTTTAACGATACATTTCTAAAAGTGTTTACAATGGCGTAGTCTGCCATCTCAATTACAAGCATCTTTTTTGGCTTGTCAGATTGCACTTTAACCCTAAAGTAAAAAAAAATAAAGTTAAAACTTGTTTTGAACCATTTATTTGTCATCTATAGTTTGATTTTGAGTAGGGACGGGGAAAACCAATTAAAATCGAAAATCGGATTTATTGTGAAAACATCTGAGATTTTATTTTTAGGCCATATCGCCCAGCTCTAGCATAAAGTCATAATACATGTGTGGATGTTGTAATGACTTCTTTTTTTTATATATATATTTTCAGGTGTGAGGTACTTCTCTGCGGTGGAGCACTTCCCCCTTACGCGCTTGGATCTGTGGAGCAGAGACGGCGTAAGTTGAAAAAGTCTAATTTGCCATAATTTCGTGTGTGCTGATATGAAACAGTCAACACGAGCTACTTTTTTATAGTAATAGTAGTAGTTATATAGTATACTTTTTTTAGATTTGTAATGTCATGTCTGCAGATTCATTTGAGCGACCGTGAGGGCATGGGGATCCTCACCCAGCTGCTCTGGACCTGCACGGAGCAGTTCCTGGAGACACCACCTCCCCCGGTGTCTCCTGCTCCTTCACAGCTACTTTGGAAGGTTTCTCCGAAGCTGGTTGTGAAGGAAGAGGTATGTGGAAAAAGCTGTTTGTGTGTTGTGCTGTTTGTGCTGCAGTGTGTTGAAACGGTAGCGACCTTAACCAGAAAAGTTTTGGTGAGTTTTGAGTGAATGAGAGTCTTCACACGCGCTTTCGTGACGTGCGTTTGGCCGGGTGCGCGTTTATACGGTGTCAAAAAAAGCGTTGCATGCAGCTTTTTCTTGGCGTCAAAATCCCAACGAATGCAAGGAAAGAGAGGAAGGAATGCAAGGAAAGCGCTTTTAGAGAGGTTTTAGACAGTTAATGTGAGTGTGGCACTCAGATCCCGGGTAGCTCAGTCGGTAGAGCATCAGACTTTTAATTCAAATCCCTGTTCAGGCGCTCTAATTTATTTATTTATTTTTTTAATTAAACACAACTTACACAAATCTAACAAATAAAACAAGTGAGCTGTGGTATTCAAAATTAAACCCATTTTTAATAACTGTACGTATAAACAGATTTTTTTTTTTTACATAAAAAATATATTTTTCCATGTTATTATTTTATTGGCATAATATATTAAAATTTTTAAGTAAATTCACTTAACACCTTTTTGTTATTATTATTATTATTAGGGATGCAGTCTGAGGCACAGCAACCTTGTGTTCCTTCTTATTAGGGGTGCAGATTTTAAGCACTGAGGTGAGACACACTGCACTGCATCCCTCTCGCGATTTGAAATGGCACATGTCGACCAATAAGTGGCGCTGTTACGAGGTCTTCTGCATTTTGGGTCATATCTCCGGAACCGTGCAAGATACAATCAAAATTCTTTTTCTGCTTATTCATTGGAAGCTCCTGAATCAAATGCATATGGCCTTGCCCATTTCCACAATTTTTACCAAAAATTTACCGAATTTTTCCGCCATTTTGGAAAAAAAACTGAAAACATGTAAAAGGGTCCTTATCCGAGGCCGTTCATCCGAATTGGCCCAAATTTGGTGGACACAATCTATGAAGGTAGTCAAAGTTAACTCCCTAGCGGCTTTATGATTGATCATTCCATTTTGATTTAACGTGCCAATTAATATTGACTGCGTGGCTAATATTTACTCTAAAGCCAATATCGTCACCGGACAACATGGAAACCTTACCACACTTGGTAAAGGCATTTGCACTTAATGTTTTGGACACAGCCAAAAGACGCAGTCATTTGGCCCATAGGGGGCGCTATAACAAAAAAAATGTTAATATCTCGAGAGCCACTTAAAATAAAATCATGCAGTTTGGCAGATGTCATGTACGACCACTCCTGAGTCATTCTATGAAATATGTCGCTGATTAATTAAAGGGGGCGTGGCCTATGTCAATTACAAGACGCAGAAACAATTTCACCATTTAACCTTTCGGACTATGTAGAAATTCTGAGACGCATTGGTTTGGATTGAGTTTCTGATCTTTCTTACCAAATTATGCAAATTTTGACCACTAGGTGGCTCTGTAATAAGCTACTTTATGTTTTTGGTCATATCTCCGGAAATGTGCAAGATAAATTCGCAATTCCTTTTGCAAGTTCTTCTCTGGGAGCCCCTGAATCTAAAGATTGCCCATGCCCCGCCCATGTAGACCCACCAGAACTGTCCGAGATTTTGGATAAACCTGCCAACTTGCCAAACAAAGTTGGTATACGTCATCCAAGCATCTGTCAGAACAAAAGTTGCAAAGGGATTTCTGGCTTATCTTACCATTTTGATGTAACATGCCAATTACTATTGAGGGCGTGGCTATTGATTATTCGGCAGGATATATCTTTCCAGCTAAACATCGAATCATTTCCAAACTTGGTATTTCTCATGAACATATACAGTTTTAAAGACCGCCCAAATTTAGAGCCATTTGGCCCATAGGGGGCACTCTCACTGAATTATTTGTATATCTCAAAAACCGCTTAAAATAATAAGATAAAATTACATTACATATCATCAGCTCAGAGTGCTGAGTCAACTCCTAAAATGTGACACCGATTGCTTAAAGAGGGCGTGGCTTATTTAAATTTCAATCCGTCACGTCGTGTTTCACTCTCTGCAGCCTTTACCATACAGCCTGACATGAAACCTTTTGAAGGATTGGTCGAGACTGCATGTCAGATCTCGCAGAACAATAATTGCACATGTTGACCACTAGGTGGTGCTGTAGCAGGCTCATTTGTGTTGTACAATTAGAAAAAAAAAAGTTAATATACAGAATTTTTACAACTGGAATGGATTAATTTGGAAGATTCCTTTCAAGATTTCTTTACAATGCCAGGTTCTTGTGCCATAAAAAAGTTTGATCACAAGAAATCATCTCCGTGAGTTATAACCTGTACAATTGTATTGAAAAACAAACAAATTTGGTAGGGAGAATAGAATAGAATAGAATAGAATAGAATAGAATAGAAGTGGGCCCTGAGTGACCCTGCAATCGGTGATGTTTATGAGGATTTTTTTTTTTCTTGTGATGAAAGTTTTTCTGAATCGCTCTTTGTCTGACCTCTTTCCTGGGACCTGTTTGCCTTGGGAGACCCTACTAGAAGCAGTTGCCCCTGACAACATAGCTCCCAGGATCACTGAAGTACACAAACCCCCCTACCACGTTACAAATAAACATATAACATAACAGAAATAACAGAATATAAGAATTTATATAAATAATATAATAGGAGAAAAAATATAATGTATATATAATATAAATAGAAGATACTTGGAAAAAATATTAAGTTAATATAAAGAAGTTGTATCCATGACTTTAATGTAAATATGATCAAGTATCGTTCCATTTTCTGTTGTTGGTGACATTACAGTTTGAGTGTAACCTCGATCGTGCATGAAGTTTCGCATTGATTTTGAAACCAGTGCATTGTCATTAAAATCCCCCATTATAATTTTGCCTCCGGACAACTTATTAAATTGATTAATAACACTAGCCAGGTTGTTTTTAAATAGGTGAATTTGGTATGATGGTGGTCTATACAGCACTATGACATTGTGATTCATAGGCAAAACATTAAATATCATGGCTTCCAAGTTATTACAAGGTAATAAATTGAGAATGTTTTGGTAAAAAATAAATATTTTATGAAAAGATCCACTAATGGGCCATTAAGAGTGACAGATCATCTATTCAACACCTTGATGCACTTTTTAAACAATGTATGTCTTGTGATAATAAAAGTTTTCATAAAAGAATATTCATAACCTCTATCTCCTCATCACATCGGATGCACTTGTTCGACGCGAGTGGCACTGACGGCGCCCAGGAAGCAGACCGAGCCCGGGGGGAAAAAAAAGTCGACACCTTCTGACCGATCATAATAGACAACTCAGTAGTGCTGTGGGTGTAAAGCGTAGTACCGTATTTTCCGGACTATAAGGCGCACTGTTGATTTTTGAGAATGAACGGGTCTATTTTCATACATAAGGCGCACCAGACTATAAGGCGCACCGGATTATAAGGCACATTAAACGAAATTATAATCGCGGAATTATAAACGCAAAACAGTCAGATAAATCGAACTTTATTCATCTCATTCAAAATAACTCAACATTGTTCAGTTGTAACACACTTTCACTTTTTTCAGTTCATTCCTCTTCCACAAATCCATCAAATTCTTCATCT
>JAOVYU010124622.1:0-13055 GCA_025674565.1 Synodontis membranacea
ATTCCAGGTGAATAGCTGATGAATCTGACTGAGAGAATGCTAAGAGTGTCAGAGCGAAACTGTCATCAAAGCAAAAGTTGGCTACTTTGCAGAATCTAAAATATAAAACATATTCTGGGTGTTTCTTTTTGTTTATTGCATAATTCCATGTGTTACTTCATCATTCTGATGTCATTATTATTAACCTACAATGTAGAAAATAATAAAAAATAAAGAAAACCATTGAATCCCATTGAGCAAGTGTGTCCAAACTTTTGACTGGTAGTGTATGTGTGTGTGTGTGTATATATATATATATAAATAGTGACCACAATTTCCTGCACACCTGACTGTCACACCCAAGTGCTTGTTGAACATCCCCCTTAGCCGTTAAAATGAACCTCCACTATTCTGGGATTTGTGCTCATTCAGTCACAAGAGAATTAGTGAGGTTAGGCAGTGATGTTGGGTGAGGAGGTCTAGGGTGTAATCAGTGTTCAAGGTCAGTGTTCTGTGTAGGGCACTCATGTTCTTTCACTCCAGACTTTGTGCACAGGGGCACTGTCGTGATGGAACAGGTTTGGGCCTGATAACTCCAGTGGAGGGAAAACAAGGACATGTACAAAGACACAGAAAGTCATTCTAAAGGATTCTGTACTTCCAACTTTGTGGCAGCAGTTTAGGGAAGAACCGCATATGGGTGTGTTGGGCAGGTGTGCATATACTTTTGATCTTACAGTGTATAGGACAAGATTGTCTGATTATATTGGTGCAACAAGGAATTGTTTTTTTTTCATTGCTGGGTTTTCTGTTTACTTTCCCCATTAATGCATAACATGGGTTAAAATTTTAAACAGACATTTTAAAAGCAGCCTGAAAAACCATTTTCTTTTATAAAAAAACAATCACCTTCAATTTATTTTTTTTTACAACGGCTCACAGTTACCAAGTCAGACAGACAGGTACACGGGAAGGGGGGTAAAAAAAAAAGAAAAAACAAACAAACAGAAAAACAATGGAATACAGTGAATACATTTGCCTGTAGAGTATGTTCACAGCAACAAGTTATGTTTTTAAAATCAGCTGAACGTAGCATGAAATTATTTTGGTGTGGGAAATTTTATGAGCAACTATACAGATAGTTCCTGATGCAAATCATGTTACAATTTACACACTCTGAACTTTCAAATATTTATTTCAAAGAATACAACAGCTGCACAGAGCAGAGGAGCAGGGCCCAGTGGGTGGGGCCAGTGAGACTGGGCGTGGCCAAGTGCTCCAGAGAGCTAGGGGGCGGGGCTAGGGC
Source organism: Synodontis membranacea (assembly GCA_025674565.1). NCBI lineage: Eukaryota > Metazoa > Chordata > Actinopteri > Siluriformes > Mochokidae > Synodontis > Synodontis membranacea. The sequence continues at coordinate 1,286 of JAOVYU010124622.1, forward strand.
TGAAAGTTTTAAAAGGAGTTAAATGGATGTGCATGGTCCTTTGTAAACATATAAAGTGAGGCGTAAAGTGTAAATCATTCATAAGTGTCACATTAGAAGCCTAAATACAATACAAAAAAATGCATAATAAGTTACATAAATTGCAATTAATAAAATGATGATTCTGACCGTGCATTCGCCTACAGTTACTTTTGACAGAAAATCAGTGCTGGAGAAACAGAGCTGTAAACAAGTAGTATTAGAAAGAAATAAACTTTTTAGAAATGGCAATGCAAAAAAAAAAAAGCTTATATTTACTTCTACACTTCTGCTCTAAATGAGAATGACGGTTCGTGCCAAAATATTAAGGCAGATCAGTGCGTTACACAAAGAAAACATCTTAACAAGTCTGTACATGAAATAAATCGGGTTGTACCAAACCCAGTGTAATAATCTGTAAGGACATATACACTATTCGTGCACACGTTTGCACACACGTGAACAGATATGTTTGAGCCACTGCAAATAAGCAAAAAATTAGCACCATGACAGGATTAGTAAATAAGCAGGCAAAGAACAGCTTAGTAATTTTGCTACAAAAGCCCACCTCGGTTATCTCACACTACCATTCCAACATACAGTATTCATACTTATTAAGCTTTAAATAGTTACAGTTCCACATTTGATCATTTGACTCTTAATACATATATAAACTATTGGGTCATCGTAAATGGCATCATAGTGGTTACTCTAGCATCGCAATTTATTTCCAACAGCAGTTTTACTATCTATAAAATGGTTGGCTTGGAGTGTCCTAGGTTTCAGATTTGTACAAAGAGGTACGAGTTCTACCCACTTTTAAAAATCACACACCCAGCAACGACACTAGAAACTTTAGTGCCACTTGTCCATTTAAAGAAAACGAAAAAACAAACAAAAAAAAAAAAACAAAAACAAAACAATGCAGAACGCACAGCTGGCTTTTGTTAGTGTCTGCAGATGGATTTACTGAAGAATACGCCAAGTTATGATTCTCATTTAACAGCATGTTCTCAAAGCGAGAGCTAACATCAAGCATTTACCTCCACTACACTTAAGTCTGTTTTGGTTAATTCTGCAATTGGCATTTTGCTAAAAAGCAATACAAAGAGAGAAGATGTATGGAATAAAAAGTACAGTGAAACTAATATTTTACATGTTGAAATGTCAAAAATAAAATCAGTCATTCTTGTCGTCAATAAAAAAATAAACAAAATAATAACCTAATAATGGCATGTAAACATAAATCCTAAATACTTAATGATGCTTGTTTTGATGTGAATTTGTCAAAAAAAAAAAAACCAAACAAACAAAAAAAAAAACTAAGCACACAACAGTGTCTTCACATCCCACGTACAAAAGACAAATGAACATCGCAGTGGTATTCCACAGGGTTTGAGCATGAGTCATGGTCTCTTTTTTTGTTTGTTTGCTTCTGTAAATTGCTTCTTTGATATTATGGCAGAGAATAACTTGCAAGACACCACATTTACAAACTACAACAAAGTCCTGCACAGTGATCACAGGTTCAAATAATGCTTTACAAGGGTAAGTGGTTTCGCCCCGCAAACTACAGGTCTAATATGACACGTCGTTAAAAAGTTGAACACAGAGCTTCACATTCACATCGGACATCAAGGCATCGGGCAGTTAAATGGCCCAAAGATGCTTTGCAAGCAACTTCCTGTTTCCCCGATTTCATTTCCCATAAGCTCAGCAAAACGCATCAAACTTAACAAACGGGGAAATTGTTAAATATACTCACACCTAGTCTCATGGTTCATAAGTGTCTGTGTTGACCAGCTATTGACCACAAGTCGAAGAAATTACTGTGCTTTTTTATGTAAATAGCAACAATTAATCACAACTGGAGGTGATTAATCAGGTCACGTCATTTTAACTGTACCAACGATATATTTAAATTTTCTGCAACTTAAAAATGACGGTTTTACAACAAGGACACACACTGGCCCATTTGTGAACTATTTCCATGTGATTTCATTCTGTCTAAGGCAGTTCAAGGCCTGTCTGGTGAATTATTTGACGTCTTTTTTTCACAAGAGCAAATAGCCCAGACGTAATTGACCTGAGGTCCAAAACAGGGGTCATAGTTTACATGCTGAGTCCAGTTCAGGATTTTATCGAGCGGCAGGATCCGGGGTCTACGCTGAGCCTGTAAAAAAAAAATCACCGGTTGCATTGAGAGCGATCTGAAATGTGACTGGTGCCAACGTGTGGCAAAGACACTCCCACAAGATATTGTGTATTTCTGGTACATGACGTAACAACGGACACATGGCAGAAGGTTAGAAGGAGCTCCTAGTAGCTTCGCCTAAGGCGAAACTCTCAAGCACTGTAAAACCAACTCCGGCTCTGACGCACGATCACGGCGACAACGCTGCAAACCCCGCGCGAACGCCAGGATTAGTTGGCTGTGAGGCAAAATACGGAACAGACATATTTACATATTTAAAACATATTTGTTTGATTGTTAAAGCACTTTTTTTTTTTACTATAAAATGCAACATCTCTCTCGAATTCTCTTGGCCAAACTTTTCCTCTTTTTCTTCCCGTTCTTCTCCTTGCTGTCCTCCATCTTCCTGGCACGGATTTCTCTCATCAAGTCAAAGAACACCTGAAAAGACGAGACTGATGTGAACACATTCAAAAGCAACACTGTCACATGACTGACATCCAGTCGAGAGCTGGAACCCACTGACGGGCCTTCATTTCCAAGAAATATCTGTAATCTTTCTTCGTGTCCGATTCATTTACAAATAAACCGACTCTGAAGCAACGTTCACGGTAAGGTTATAAAAATAACTGATGCGCTTCATGCAGGCGTTTCATACTTGTACTGTCCTCTGTATTTCCCATACCTCCTGCACTTCTTACTGAATTATGTAATTGTTTAAAAGGTTTTGTAGATTGCTCATCTAACACCTATCACACTATTCCCCTTCATGCAGTTCTACAAAAAAAAATTAATATTGTGGAAATAATGCAATCAGTTATTTAAGATAGTGAAAATGTAATGTATTATACACAATTTAACCTACAATCATTGGGAAGACCACTGACTTGACAGTTGATCAGAATACGATCCAAAAGGTATTAATAGAAAGTTGACTGGAAGGGAAAAGTGTGGTACTAAAACATGCACAAGCAACAGGGATGACCGAAGCCTTGAGTAGATTGTGAAGAAAACTTGATTCGATCACTTGGGAGAGCTTCACAAGGAGTGGATAGAGGCTGGCGTCTGTGTATCAAGAGGCACCGCACACAGACGTCTTCCGGAAAGGGGCTACGACTGTCACGTTCCTCATATCGAGCCACTCCTGAACCAGAGACAACGGCAGAAGTGTCTTACCTGGGCTAAGGAGAAAACCAACTGGACTGTTGCTCAGTGGTCCAAAGTCCTCTCTTCAGATGAAAGTAAATGTTGCATTTCATTTGGAAATCAAGATCCTAGAGTCTGGAGGAAGAGTGGAGTGGAACAGAATCCAAGGTGCTTGTGAAGTTTCTGCAGTCTGCGATGATTTGGGGTGCCATGTCTTCTACTGTCTTCAAGTCCAAAGCCAGCACAGCCGTCTACACCAGGAGAATTTAGAGCACTTCATCTGTGCCATCTGTGATCTCATACATGCAGAACAGGGACAATAGCACTTTGCTTCAAGTGCGTCACGCCGCCCAGGGACAAAGCATGTTGGGAAAGATGCAGCGGTTGGATTAACATGTCTCTGAGGAAGCATGCATTAGCCTTCACCCTCTTTGTTTAGTAGTGGTCATGTGACATCGGACAGTTGGGTAGTGGGGGAAAGGGGGGATTTGTAAGACTGTACTGTGGAGAAAACGGGGAAAATGTGAGCATGTACTGCAGGAATGAAAGTGGGGAGAGCAGAGACACTCATCTGTGCTAGGGCTGGTATGGGGCATTCACCAGATCCAATCATTTGGATTTGTCACTGTACCATGTCGTAAGTAATTTGCATAAAGGTGAGGAAATCTCAATTCCATTGTCGCTGTATCTGGAGTTATGGCTCTGTGTCACATATTAAAAATAAATAAATAAATAAATAAACAAACTTGCTCCCTCTGTGTTTCCTTTGCCGGTGTGAAAACATCATTAGGAAGTATTAAAATCCTGCAATGATTTCAATGAGACAATACATTTCCGTTCTAAATGACATTATTTATTACGTGATCTATTCTAAATTACTAATAAATCATATGCACTAATCTGAACAGACCCGGTGCAAGTGGTAGATTGTGAATTTATTCTTAGAATCTTTAAACAAGGCTCAGACGTTTCATGTGACATTTTCACACCTTGAGTCTATAAACCTGAGCTGAGATGAACCTCGTGTTCATTAGCTGCTCTAGAGTCTCAGTCCGTGATCCATCAGATAATACTGACCTTGTCCACGTTGGCACGGGTTTTAGCGGACGTTTCCACGTAGCACACGCCCCACTGCTCGGCTCGACTCTTGGCCTCGTCTGCGCTCACCTGTCTCCTATCCTCCAGGTCAGATTTATTCCCCACCAGAAGGAAGGGTACGTTCTCATCCTCCTTCACACGCAGGATCTGCTCTCTGCACAGGGTTAGGTAATGCTCAGCACAGCCTCTCCGTCATTCATATTCAACAGTGTTATCCAAGCATGCTCGGGCACAATGCTACCGTGCAATGTTACCCTACCTAAAGTCAGCAGTTGCAGCGAATGATTCCAACTCAGTGATGGAGAAGACACAGAGGAAGCCCTCTCCACTGCGGAAGTAGTTGTCCCTAATGGCCGCGTAGTCTTCTTGACCTGCTGTGTCCAGAATGTCAATTTGAACCTCCTCTCCATCCAGGACTACCTTCTTTCTGTAGCTGTCAGCTTTTGTAGGCTCATAGTCCTCCACAAACTAAGAAAGCAGGTGGGGGAAAAAAAGTCAGATGAGAAAACTCTTTTGCTCAAGATTATGTCTCTAAAAGTTAGGTGAGATCGATATTTGAATAATGCACTCTTATGAAGCCCTGCCCCAGGATCTGTTATGGCTCAGAGTATAATGTTTATAAAATGACTGACAGGAGGCACATCCAAACACAAACAAGCACTCTGAAGAGGAAGTCAGTTTTCCAAAAGGGTTTTCTAAGTGACTTGTACGAACAAAGAATAAAAAAAAAAAAAAAGACTACTCATAACACAATGTACGAAAAATGCAAATGAAATTAAAGTACTATCAGGTACAAGTTCTGCCAGAGTACATCTCTAGTAATGATTTGCACAGGAAATGTGATCTCTGTATACATCACAAAGATGGCCGCGTCTTCACAATGTCCGCATGCTCGTCATACCAAAAGTTACATGCCTACTATGTACACCTAATGAAAACTGTTCTGACTTTTATTACAATTGCTTGAGGTTCTGGGTTCCAACCTACAGGCCGGCTGGGGCCTTTCTCTTGGCAAGTCCTGTGTGGGTTTCCTCTGGGTGCTCCAGTTTCCTCCCACAGTCCAAAAAAACATGCAGATTAGGTCAACTGGCTACTCTAAATTGCCCACAGGTGTGAATGTGATTGTGAACGGTTGTTCAGTACAGGACTCGCAACCTCGCCTCTCGCATGAACTCAGCTGGGATTGGCTCCAGCTTCCCTGTGCCTCTTAACGGATTAGTACTTAATGAATGGATGGATATAATTGCATGTTGTTGCACCATGTGCATGTACGCAAGTTGTACATGTGCTGGAAATCAATAACGTACCTAAACCCCCAAAATTCAAAATACATTTTAAATATTGATGCTATTTTATTGTTCTGCAATTTACAAAAAAAAAAAAAAGCTTGGCTTCAGTTTAGTTTCAGTGAGAGGAAACAGAAAACAGCACATACTGTACTTCTTTACAGGAATACACTATATGGTCAAAAGTGTGTGAATATCTGATTTTATGGCTATAAAACTAGGTCTTAGTGGCGTTTGCTACGTCAGTTTGTACACAGTTTGGTCACCGTCATGCTGGAACAGGTTTGGGCCTCTTCGTTCCAGTGTTTTGCATACAAAGACATTCTGTACAAACTGTGTGATTCATTTTGGGAAGAACAATATATGGGTATGAGAGCCAGGTGTCCACATACTTTTGGCCATAAAGTATATATTATCATTTTTATCATCGGGTCAATTCCAATGGAATACATTTTGCCTGGGATTACTTCAACATGTCCTTTTATTGTAGGTAAAAGGCAGGTATAACCTTTCCTGATACATGCACACGGTCTGTAAAATATACGGACGTGAAGGATTCGGAAAGGAACTTTGGAAGAAAATCTGTCCCAGAGACACAAATAGGAAACAGGAACAGGAAAGTATTTACGCTGACCAGATTCAGATCAGAAGAAGGCTTTAGTTAACTACAGTCGACAGTCGCCACTTCGCGGTTCAAATTTCGCGGCTTCACTCTATCGTGGTTTTTTTCAAATACAGTATATTCATTAAAAAGTTTATCGAGACAGAGAAAATGCAGGTTGCGCTCGGTTGTCGAGTCAATTATTTTTATTTTTTATTAATTTTTTTCCAAAAAATTGGGTGTTATTTCATGTCTAGAGGGATCTAATAATGTTAAAAACCGTATTTAGAAGGTCGTAAACAGGTTTTCTATGCTCTAACTACGCAAAAATGCTACTTTGCTGAAATTCTCTTATCACAGTAGAGTCTGAAACGGATTAACCGCGATAAACGAGGGTTTACTGTACAGTGAAAATCACAAACTTTCATACAGCGAATAACAATTTCTTTCGTTTTGTTTATCATATTAACAGCTCGGTGTAAATGTTCGCTTTAAGATCCCATTTTCAAAATGTATAGACGAAACTTTATCAAAGTTGTTTCATGCCGCTACAATATCATTAAAATGCTCCTTATTCTGATCAATAATGGCGAGACCGACATAATATATAAGATAGTTACGTGAAAGTATATAGAATAATGCAGGCCTCCAGCCTTGTCTGAAAATCTACAAAATAAAATTAGCTGAGTGGTACAATAAACAATATTTATTTACTTAATCTAGTATCTAAGGATATTTTTTATTGCCATCTAATACATTTTTATAAAGCCTTTATGTGCTAGTGTCCTTACCTCGTCATACATGAACTGTAACGTGAGAGCTGACTTGCCCACGCCTCCACTGCCGACCATAATCACTTTATGCAGGGCCAGAGAGTTCTGCCCTTTCGGCTTGGCGGCTGCCATGGCAACTCAGGAGGGCAGGTTTGGAGAAGAGGATTATGGGAGGTGTAGGAGAGAGCTGAGGAGCACTGAGGAGAGATCAGGGAGAAGGAAATGCTGTAAGTCACAGGTGTGATGAGGAGCAACATGGGCTCTGGAGTCTGGGGAAGATACAGTACTGTGCAGGGCCAAGGTGTGTACCTGCAAAGAGACGGCCCTAAGTGATCAAAGACGAAGCATATTTTAAAGACAGAGACACTATGCAGACCCTGAAGAAAGTCTGAATCACTGTATCTGATGTCTTATTCATGCCAAGAGTCTGAAATGAATTTTATCACCTTTCAGATTTCGCTACCAGACCTGACACCTGACAGGAATAGGAATTAGGGATATTAAACACCTAAAGGTTGCTTCCTGGTGGATTCCCACGTGATGGTCACGTGATGCTCAAAGATGCAGTGTTGATCAAGCCAGTCTTGAGGTTTTGGAGTAGCCCATCTCTTCTGCCTTTTTTTTTTTTTTTTTTTTTTTTTTTTAAATAGGAGTAACATTTGAGATAGAGATGAACACGCCAGCCAAGCCGTATTTGCAAAACTGCTGCTCACGCTGTGTTGTAGGCCAGCGCAACACACTCAGAGGAAAGCGCCATCTGCCCTCTTCCATACGCAGGAGCTCAGAGATGCCCATGATTACCTAGATATGATTGACAGGGGAGAGAATATGCCATCCTGCCCCCTCCCAGAGAAAACAGTCGATTTTCCTCTCTTCTCCGTGGCCGAAGATGGCTGTCGGGATTTATAGTGAAACTATTTTGTTGCATCGCTCTCTAAGACAGGGTTTCCCCAAAATTTCCAGCACTGTAACCGTTAGTTACACAAGTTAAAAAAGAAATGTGTTAAAATCATTGACGTTGTTTTATTGTAAAGGGTGCTATCAGTTGATCGAATGACTGAAGGTTCATTTCATTTCAGAGGTAAAGATAAATGATGGCGTTTGGCAAAATCGTTCGTCGTAGCTCTAAGCGTCTTCATATATAACAGCACTTATAATCATAAGCAGGAACAGCAAAGAACAGGTTCTCGAATGTTCGAAATGTTCTGCAAGTACAGCGATGAAAAAAAAAATTCAGATTTACATGCATAGACCGTGACATGGCCAAACCCTTTCCCAAGTGTGCTATAATATATTTGAAGCAGCTTTCCAATGAAAGTATGAAGCGAGCGTTCTTAAAAAGACATTTGGAAGCACAACCTGGCTTAAAAAAATAATAATAATAATAAAAAAAAAAACATATCTCAAGGCAAGGCTGTACAGATTAAAACAACAAAAGGCAACAGGCAGAAGTCTGACTTAGGAATTTAAGAATGATAACATGGTGCAAAACACTGAAACACGACGTTGTACGAAAATCAACAACAGCAGTAGGATGCGGCCTGACCTGACGCCAAGCTACCGTCACCTCCCGCCCAAGTTGCTCTTTTCCAATAACATAATGTTTCATTCCTCCTACACTACAGCAATTCTGTATTTTATCCGTCAAGTTTAATGATCTGCAACGTCCACAAAACAACTTAGTTAAAACAAAAAAAAAAGAGAGAGAGTGAGAGGCAAATGACTCGGTAGTAGACATTTCTTGTCAAGACAGAAAGCTTCTCATGTCACAAAGAAAGTGTAAAATCCTCGGTCCTTCCTCATGCTGGAGAACTTACAGGTTTACCACTGACTGTTACAAAGCACTGAAGACTTCTCGCAAAACTGCAATATAAACAGCTCCTCGATATCAATGATGGTGCAGTTTTATCCCGGCACTAAAGAAGGGCAACAAACACTACATAGGCAAAAAGTGTGCGCACACCTTACCATCACAACCAATTCAATTCAAGACAATTTTATTTGTATGGCACTTTTAACAAACCACATTGTCACAAAGCAACTTTACAGAAAGGTACAAATTCTGCTTATAAAGTTATCTATCTATATATACACATAATATATATATATATATCTCCCCCCTAATGATCAAGCCTGTGCTGACGGTGGCAAGGAAAAACTCCCTGAGATGACAAGAGGAAGAAACTTTGACAGGAACCAGAATCAAAAGGGCACCATCCTCATTTTTGTGACACCGGATAGCGTGATTACAAATAAGATGCTAATGCAGCTGTGTTTATGGTCAAAAATGTATGTTGCATAGTACTGAATTCACAATAGATTAAACATAAGGTCTATTTTGTTGATGTTTTCAACTGATTTACTGATGGAGGTTTGAGTGCAAGACTGTGGCAATTTTAATACACGTGCCTGTTGAACATCCCATTCCAGATTTGTCCCCCCTTTGCTGTTACAATAACCTCCACTCTTCTGGGAAGGCTTTCCACTAGATTTTGGAGCATGGCCATGATGACCAGAGCATTAATGAGGTCAGGCACTGATGTTGTGTGAGGAGGTCTGGGGTGCAGTCCTTGACTAACCATGGACAAGCTGGAACAGGTTTGATCGGATTGAAAACCTGCACCCGCGCCGGCCCTTTCCGTACAGCTCCGACACCCCTGCTCTAGACAACCGTTTAGCGAAGAACCACATAGGGTTCAGGTGTCCCGATACTTTTGGCCATATAGGTTATTAGAATGGGTGTACTGATATAAACGATGTCATTTGAATTACAGCAGACACTTCTGTCAGAGCTGCTGTTACAGAAAATTCATCAGCACCTTCTCATCAGTCAGATTTAAAAAACGCAGCAGTAATGTGATATACAGTAATCAGTTCTTCTCGACGTATCAGAATATCATGCACGAGTCACATACCTGATACCTGAAACGGCCGTGACTAAAATGTTTCAAACTGTTTTGTGTTGATTTTACCATATTAATACATGTAATAATAATAATAATACTGGGATCAGACTACACAAATCCAGCCCGATTTTCACGTCGTTTTGCAAAAAAAGTCCAACCAAGTTCCGGCGTTGGGCCTGAATAAGAACATCATGAACGACAAACGAGCCTTGTAGTTTGACATAATCAAAGAACAGTGAGGTGGTATCCGGGACACACTACGACACACTAAAAAAAAAAAAAAAAAAAAAAAGTCAGAATTATTAGTATTTTCTCGTCTAGTTCGACAGCTCCTACAACACGCTCCTTGACGTTCCTCCTGTAGCCATGATTGGCAATTCCCTAAACCTCCTTAACGATGACGTTCAAGAACGTGAACAATGATCAGGCCCAGGGTCAACCCTTGTGTTTCCATTCTCCTGACCACGACACGGCAAATACGTACGGTCGTCTAATCTGACATGATGACATTGTGAATGACCAAACTATAGTCTAATCTAATCCCAGCACAAATCACGCCGTGCTTCGGATTGGATTGCTGTCAGCCGCAGGAAAACGTGTTGTCGTTGTTATTTTCCCCCTTCTTTTTATTAGCTAAACAATAAAAACAGAGGCACGTTCACGCTTTCACCCATGACGAAATGAAACTTTGTGACAAGACCTTTGTTCAAATAATCCAACAATAATAATCTCCTAATAATCCAGGCGTGCAACTGTTGAGTTTATACAGACATCCTTACAACAGCTACACTTAATTGAACCTATAAAAAAAAAAAAAAACCTTTACAAGCAGAGAAACCTGCATTTTATTCAGTCTTATTCAGATCATTGTCACTGACAAAACATTCAGAGATAAATAAGGGGACAAGAATAAACAACAAGGAGCATTTTACGACATTTTACGTCACTTTACGTCAAGCATCTGACTACAGAACATGTTACTGTATAAACCAAATATACATTTATATATATATAACTGTCTCAACCGGCTAAATGACTACATGGATGTACTTGTATATCCTTTTAGCATCACTATCTTCAGTGTAAAACCACTAAACAGGGAGTCTAAAGCATCTTTTGATTAGAACAGAGCCCATTGAGATTCAGCCCATGAGTTGTTCTAGCCGGTTATGTGACTGTAGTGCTAACTAGCCGGCTAAGACTATTCTTCTGAATACAGTGAACTGTGAACATGGTCATGACATTCGGCTTTTAAATACATTCACCAGGTCTGTTATACAGTACATATTGCAATTTTCAAACTTACCTTTGCTTCTTATGAGTCGCTCAACAAAGAGACAGATATATCTAGGAGGAGCCCTGTCCTTTCCTTTCCTTTCCTTTCCTTTCCTTCCTCTTTCCTTTTCTTCTCCCAAATCCAAACTGTGATTTTTAATGTTCTTAGGAACCCAGAGTTTTTTATTTTTTTATTTTTTATTTATTATCCAAAGTCGACAGTTCATTAGCTGAATCTAACCTAACGCTTAAAGACCAGCGCTTCGGGTCGGGATAGACAGGAGCAATGCTGGGAGTCGATTCCATGAATGAATCGATTCTCTTTTAGATCTAAAGAGTCGATTCTGAAGCTTCAGAGTTGATTCCGCACAGCTTAAAAAAAATGTATTAAAAATAAATTTAAAAAAAAAAAAAAAAAAAATCAAATGCCACTACTGTATTTGTACTTGTACTTCACTTTGAAGAAAAAAAAA
>JAOVYU010124720.1:0-13048 GCA_025674565.1 Synodontis membranacea
TGATCCATCACTGTGGCTATTCTACTGTTTTTAACCATAAGCCTAGCTCAGTCAGATACCACATCACCTTCCACTGGAGGTGTTTTGAGCGTCATGAGCTACATTTAGATTGCCAAATCCATATTTCCAGTTATTTTGGTGAAAGTAACTTAAAAGTAATGTAATAGTAGTGTAATGCATTACTTTTTTTAAAGATAATAATAATGTAATGTAATGAATTACTTTGAAATGAGAGTAACAAGTAATAAATAATGCATTACAGTTTTGAAGTAACTTGCCCAACACTGCATGTGGTTGATGGTCATAGACCTTCCACCACCATGAGGAGAAGAACTCTTCTATTGGGTTAAGGAATGGAGAGTATGGGGGAAGGTAAAGGACAGTAAACAGTGGATTGGCCACAAACCAATGTTGAACCAGGGCAGCATGATGGAAACTTACATTGTCCCATACTACAACATATCTATGCTGCATATTGGCATCCACACGGTCTCCCTGGATCACAATGTCACGCAACCTGTCCAGAAACGAGTTGATGAGGTATGTGTTGTAAGGACCAAGATGTGCATGGTGGTGGAGAACTCCATCATTTGTGATGGCAGCACACATTGTAATGTTTCCCCCACATAGGCCAGATACATCTACAACAGCTCTGTGACCAATGATGTTTCTTCCCCTTCTTCGTGTTTTGGTGAGGTTGAAGCCAGCCTCATCCATGAAAATAAACTCATGGGAGACTGCATCGGCATCCATTTCCAGCACTCTCTTACAAAAGAAAACAAAGGTTAATATGGCTTATTTTAGCATTATGAAAAAGCTGTATGTCATCAATTTTGCACTTACTGTCACATACACATGCCTCAGATCTTTAAGTCTTTCTGCATTTCTCTGAAATGGCACCCTGTAAAGCTGCTTTATGTTTACTTGGTGTCGTTGAAGTATACGGGCTAGGGTGCTCAGGCTGACATGCCTGATGTTTCTAAAAATTGTATTATCCTTGCAGTTTTTTCCAATTCCTAACACACTAAAATGACATGTATAGCATAATTATTTAAACTGACACACAGAGAGCAAGACCTCTTCTCAAGTCTCCAAAACTCTAAACACATTTTCTGCTTTACACACATTTTGCAATTCAAAATGGCACTTTTTAAATGCACTGAACACGGTTCTCTGAATAAGACACAACAATCTGACATGAACACTGCCATTCTAAATGACATTACATGAGCCAATTGGCCAATATATGTGCCACCTGGCCAAACACCTCTGTGGTTAATTGTTACCACTTCAATCAGGAAGTAAGCACTATAAAAAGACCACAGGTGAGCACCTTTCTTTTTTCCAACAACAATGGAAGACGTTGCAGAGAGAGGAAGAGGAAGAGGGAGGGTGAGGATGAGAGGGGGAGGAAGAGTGAGAGGTAGGGGTATAGCTGGTATAGAAGATCGTGTCCAAAGAAGACAACAACTTTCAAATAAAATCAGAGCAACCTTAGTCAATAATGTCATCAACCATGGGCTGACAATGCGAGAGGACAGAGAGTGCAGCCCAACTTGAGCCGTTTTACTGTCGCCTCTGTCATCCGGACATTTAGACTGGAGTACAGGTATTTAACCAAAATTTCTTTCACACTGTGTAGTACATCCCATGTCATAGTGTATCAGTTGGGTGACACCTGTTTACTTCATGAATGGCTGATGTCATACACTACCTGTACAAGTTTCCTGTACAATTTACTCTACTGTTGGAGAAATATCTTTAGGCTGCATTGTCCAAGCCCTATATGTTTGTTTTTTTTGTTTTTCTAAAGGACTGAGACACGCAACCATGGTGGAGGAAGGGGCAAAATGTTCACCGGGGTACAGGAAGCTGCCATTGTAAACTTGGTTTTGGAAAATAATTAAATCAGATTACGAGAAATTCAAAACTACACCATCCAAGACAACACCATATTCAACAACATTCACAAAGTCAGTCTGTCCACATTGGCTCGCATTCTCAAGTGAAACCAAATCAGACTGAAACAACTTTATAAGATGCCTTTTGAGAGAAACTCTCAAAGAAGCAAAGAGCTCAGATGAGCATATGTGGATGTAAGTACAATATTGACTGCAGCACACTACACGCAACATTGTTTCCCAGTGTACTGGATAACACCATATTGACTGATTTTTGTTCTTTGTTTTCAGAGAGTGCTGGAAATGGATGCTCATACAATCCGACATGAATTCATCTTCATAGATGAGGCTGGGTTCAACCTAGCAAAGACCAGAAGAAGGGGAAGAAACGTTATTGGTCACAGAGCAATTATAGATGTCTCTGGCCAACGTGGTGGGAACATCACAATGTGCGCTGCCATCTCCAATACGCATGGTGTTCTCCACCATCATGCCAACCTTGGACCATACAACACAGCCCATATTCGCACATTTCTGACAGACTCCCCAACATTCTCATACCACCAGAGCGTATGAATGATGCAGACCATCAAAGAAACCAGTACGTTGTAGTATGGGACAACGTGAGCTTACATCATGCAGCCCCAGTCCAAAATTGTTTTGCTGACCACCCACCATTTCTCGTGCAATACCTCCCACCATACTCACCATTTCTGAACCCCATAGAAGAGTTCTTTTCGGCATGGCGGTGAAGGTATTCGACTGGCAGCCCTGTGTGTGCATGCCTCTTGTGCACGCTATGGAAGAGGCATGAGATGAAATTGATGTGGGTGCGATTCAGGGATTAATAAGGTACTCAAGGTGCTTCTTCCCTCGATATCTGGCAAGGAAAGATATTGCCTGTGATGTGGAAAAGGCATTGTGGCCAGACCCAGCTGTGTGGCAAGATGCTGCCTAATTATTTTCTTGCCTCTTTTTTTTCTATATATTTTTTCTGAAATTTTCTTTTTCATTTTACTGTTTTTTGTGAGTATATTTTTGTTCCATCCAATGTAAGTATATCTGCTGTGCATATGTTGCGCTGACTTGTTTGGTGAAAAATAAATGCATGTGTGTGTATCTGCAAATATTTCTGTGCATGTGAACAATCTGAAGAATTTTCTACAATTTCAACTAGAAATTTGAATTATGGAATTATGACAAAGCAGAATTTTAGAATTATGGCAAAGCATACTAAAGATGAGCGTGCTTTTCATTATGCCCAACAGTGTGTAGTTGGTTAGACAAAAATCTGGTAATATGAATGACGTGTGCCATTTGGTGCAAAAGTTTGATTTTGATAATTCTATACTGTATGTAGTTTTGGTTGCAGTGCTTCATTTTGAAGGATATATGAGGTATTTTGCAGTTTGGGTGTGTGGTTTTGTGAATTGTGTGAAGTATTTTGATAAAACCAGCCTAGTTTGCAAAATTGTGTTTTATCATTTGGAAAAAACTGTAATGATGTGGCTTTGAATTTCTCTTAGCCTTATTTCATCATTTGCTAAAACTAAATTTATAATTGCTGCTTCTTGTTCCTCACTAAAAATTTGATTTCTTCCACCACGCTGGACTTGTCTTTTCAAGAGTAATGTGGATATTAGTCAGGATCCTTTTTCTTTCTAAAGGATATTTTGCAAGATTCTAGATGTCTAGAATGCATGTGCCATAAAAGTAATTTACAGTACATTTCATATGGTTTTTGGATTACATATGCAGAGTGTGAGCTATGTTGATTACATACCTATTCTCAAGGCGAAATGACTGAATAACAGAGGCAACAGTAAACCGATTCAAGTTGGGCTGTATCCGCTGACCAACCTCTCTCATTGTCAACCCATGATTTAAAACATGGTCAACTAATGTTGCTCATATCTTATTTGACAGTGCTGGTCTTCTTTGCCTCTGTAGTCCTCTTCCAGCTCTACCCCTACCTCTGATTCTTCCTCCACCTCTCACTCTACCTCTGCCTCTTCCTCTTTCCAGTGCTTCCATTGTTGTTGAACAAGTGTTCTGGAGGTCTTGGGGTCAATATAGTTTCCAAATTCTGATTGGTGAGTTAACTAATTAGCAATTAGGTGTTTGGCCAATTGTCATGTGTGTGAGTGGCCAATTGGCACATTGGTGTGTTGTTTGATTGGCTGTGTTTAACAATGGCAAAAAAAGTGACTGTGACAGATTTCTGTGTCTTACTTAGAGACGTGTGTAGGGGATGCAAAAGGTGTCTTGTTACAATTGCAAATTGCGTGCAAAGGTAGATTTTGTGGTTAGAATGTTGCTAACACGCAGGTACACTTTGATCCTTGGTGTCAGTTTTTAAAATTGGGCTATACATTTGATTCTAGTGTGTTAGCAACTGAAAAAAAACTGTAACAAAGTAAATTATATATATAAATTATATTCATGTTAATACTGCAATAGAAATTTCAAACTGTTTGCCTAGTTTATCTAGTTGTTTTTATTGCTTACAAGCATTATATTGCAGGGCAGAGTACAGGTCCAAAATTAAAACAGGAAACAATATCTAGCAGATGTGGCTGCTTAAGGTGTCAGTTGATATATGGAGGACTATGATAGATCTTTTAACAAGAAAACTATAATTTATGGAATTTTTCAGAACAATGTGCAAAATAATATAAAATGACAACATTGTTTAGTGATAGTATGTATTGTAAATTTTAAAATATGGAAAACCAGATGCTAGGGTATAAAACAGTAAAGTTGTTTTTAAACATATTGTCAATTAAAATTAGAGATGCATTTCCACAAGAAAATGCAAATGTGCTTTGCAGCCATTTACCATTGCACAACACAATATGATCAAAGCCCATGTAAAAACACGATGTGCAACACATCCATGGTCTCTGTTTATTAAGAGTTTGTGTCTGTGTCTCTAAATGCATGTGTGATGAGTGGGGAAGAGAGGATGATCTTAAAACATAAACAAAACTTAATATTTAATGAAATGCATAAATTCAGAAACAATAAAAGGCAATAATAACAGGATGAATATAATAAAAACAGAATTAAATATATGACTTGGAAAGAAATAAGGATATTTCTCAGTATACTTGATATAATAATAAACCATTTCATGTCAAGGTGTAGGGAAGTAATTCCATGCACACAACCTGCACAATTTTCTGCATAATCTGCTCTAATACACTGCTAAAGCCTATTCAATTCAATTTTATTTATATAGTGCTTTTAACAATGGACATTGTCTCAAAGCAGCTTTACAAATTTTGCTTCTGAATTTATGAGCAGCTTTACAAATTTTGCTTCTGAATTTATAAGCAGCTTTACAAATTTTGCTTCTGAATTTATGCGTCCCCTGATTTTAATATTTGATTACTATGTTAATATAACTTGACTTTTGGTGTGCAATAGAATTAGACATCAGTCTATGGGTTTTTTCTCCACTGCTTAAAAACACTACACTACATTTGGCCAAATTGGCATACATAAACAATTTTTGCCTAAAGCAATGACTCTCCAGGGGGGGCGCTATTGAGCACTGAGGGTGTAAGGCATGTCTCTGTTTTGCTCTGTGAATCTGCGATAATTTAAACTTTAAAACACGATTTTCTTTACATTATTTAGTTGTGGCTCAATGAACCTAACTACTGGGACAGCTTGAAGTACTTTTTCTTTTGTTTCTACTTGGTTTATTATGGCAACTGCACGAAGTAAAGCCGAGTCGACTCATATAGACCTCGTAAAAACACTACACTCAATGGAGAATGCTTCATCACAGGGGGAGGTCACAGGTACTTTGGACCAGTTTCGAGCTATGCTGGATTCACTGAAAAGTGACATTTGCAGTAAAATAGACTCTTTGGCAACGGACCTGTGGTCAGATTTTTTTCAGTGAGAGATGAGCTAAGGCAGACCATTGAGCTTGTGCAGCAAAACCTTTGCTCTCATGAGCAAGTCAATGCCAGGCTGGAACACGCATCTATAGCAGTGTTAATTTTGCTGACGAAAAAATTCCGTCATAATTTTAGTCAACGACCTTTTTTTCTCTGACGAACACGAGACGATAACTAAATAAAAAATATGCTCAAAGACAAGAACTATGATGAAAGTTATTGATATTTTCATCAACGAATAAAAACGAGACTAAAATATTTGCCAAAGACGATGTAACAAACTCCTAAAGGAGGAATCAGAAAACAGAGAATCAGAAAAAGAAACCCGCAATGAGAAGTATAAACTTCTGAGGGTTTCTCTTGATAGCATGAATCACCATTACAACGAGATCCAATCAGAATTACTTTAGTTTGTTGAAGCGGGACGACTTGAATTAGTCTAGTCAACTAGTCGATTGAGACAGGATTCGAGTTGCTGAAATACAATGGTTGCGCTTCCTCTGACAGTCTTTCAGATTTAATCTTTTGCCATTTTCTTTGCACTTTTTCTTTGAAACTCAAAGTTTCAACAGTTGAAATCAAGATAAAGATAAAAATGTATTTATTTCTTGTTTTTCTTATTTTGTTATCTCTCTAATTTTTGTATTGCTTTGGTTCTGCACTGCTACTTTCATTTGCTATTTCATTTCATAAGGAAAGTCATATGCAGCTGGTTCAAACAGAATGAGTAAAATCTATGCCAATGTGTATTGCACATTTAAACCTTAATACCATTCCATAACAAACTGATAACGTTTTTATTTCATCTTCAGAAATACAAGGGAAACATGGATTACCATTTACACTTTATATTTTATCCGACTAAAACTATTGTAGATTTAGTCGACTAAAATCCTATGATTTGTAGTCGACTAAAACTAGACTAAAACTAAAACAATTTAGATGACTAAATTATGACTAAAACTTAATGACATTTTCGTCAAAAGGCTATGAATAAAACTAAATCAAAATTTGCTAAATCAAAATTAAAACTGCTGGAGAGCACATGGCACCAGGATGCACTGTGGGAAGAAGGCAAGCCGGTGAAGGCAGTGTGATGCTTTGGGCAATGTTCTGCTGGGAAACCTTGGGTCCTGCCATCGATGTGAATGTTACTTTGATACGTACCACCTACCTAAGCACTGTTGTCTGCCATGTAGAATTTAATTGTTGACACATTGTACTATAAAACCACGGTTTTAAATTTGAAACTGCAATGCGCTACATGAAGTGTAGTGCATGGGGCTGAACTTTGGACACATTGTAATACATGATCATTCCTATAGTAACAGTAATCATCTGCACAGTGACCTGTATTGTGTATGTTCCATATAAAAAAAAGAAAAAACCTGCTTCAGCCAAAAAAAGACAGAGAGAGGAAAAAGACAGGCTGCTAAGGGAACAGCTGCTACTATAACATGAGTGAGGAACTAACATGTTTTGGGATTGCTCCATAATATTAAATGTAACTATGTATGGAAAAACCTATTAATAAATAAAAAATAATTGTTTGTGAATGGTTGCGGTATACAAGGAAGAACAAGCTTCAGGATGTGCTGTTATAGGAAAATAATCCACTTCAGAGTGGTAGGTCATGCCTCTTTACAGTCTGCTGTATGTTATTCCTTACTTCTTATTCTGATAATTACTGCAACTCAGTTCTATGTAAATACCTATGTAAATGACTAACATCCCTTTCAATATAAAACCTTCAGTTCTTTGTTAAATGTAAAGTGATTGTGCAAGTGGTTTTCATTGTTTCACTGCAGGTTACGACCAAATTTGAGTTGTATACTTGCTTTAGTCCTCTTGTAACCAAGTCCTGCGCCATCAATGCAATTACGAAACTGCTGCGGTGGGTGAAGAAGGAGGAGGACCGTCTCTTTATAAGATATCCCCCGAAGTACTCAACCATACCCTGTGCAAGCAAAAGCTAGGAGCGCTGCTCACTTGAACACTTGGCACTCCATTTCATACAAATATTGATCACCCTAAGCACTAAATTCAGCCCAAGACCTCAGCAGCACTGGTGAAGTATTTACTTTATTATTTTGTTATTAATTGTAATTCAGTCCTAACTTAACATGTCTTTGGATGACGGAAATAAGGAGATTCTTGATTTTGTGTAAAATTTATTTATTTTGTGTAAAATTTAATTAATATTAGCCTCCATGTTATTACTTTTGATTGCTGATAATTTTTTATTAGAATGGGGGCCGAAAGTCTGTATTGTCTAGATATTAAGATTAGTCTAAGTTAATCAAATTATTTTAATTTTAATAACTAAATAGCAGCATTGTGGAATTCACAGATTGAGCACATTTTGTTTATTCTCAAAACTTTTTCATATTCTGTAAAATTGGCTGTTTTGGCAGGCGGCTAATTTAAGAATAAAAAGAAGTTATTTTTATAGATGCATTAATGCCAGCCCTACACCAAATGACTTTTAAAGGGATTTCACTGTGGTTTCCAATGCAGGAATAAAATCATGAGTGTTTGGCTAGAGTTGGGGCAAGCTGTCATGTCAATCGTTTTCATGTTAGGTCATCTGTATAGCTGTCTTAAATCAGTCATTTTCTCATCTTGTCTATCTGATAAAATCATCTGTGTTAATATTAAAAGATTCTTCATATTATTAAAAGATTAATATTTTAATCTTTCTTCTTGGCTCATGCAAATAGTGACCCTGCATGACCCATAAATCATAACTTCTTGAAAATTCATTTGGTCTAAGGCCTGCATAATGATGCACTGGGCCTGGGACTTGAAGCAGTTCCCATGCTGTTTAAATAACAAATGCACTTGCGCCCATCTGAGCACCCATTGTTGGTCCTAAAATAAGGTGTGGTTAAGCTCATTGTTTGTACATTGCTATGTAAAGCCATTTTGAACCTTGTTTCTGGCTCTGCGACCATTTTTTTCTGCCATTAATCTACACTTTGGACTATGTTATGGACAAAGGTTTGTGGACACCTGACCATGACACCAGTATGTGTTCCTTCTCCAAGCTGTTGCCACAAAGATGGAAGCACACAGTTGTTTAGGATGATGATGTATGCTGTATCATTACAATTTCCCATCACTGGGACTAAGAGGCTCAAACCTGTTCCATGGTACACTGGGGTTGGTGTGAAAGAATTTGAGTGGCCTACACATAGCCCTGACTTCAACCTCACTGAACACCTTTGGGATGAACTGAAATGCCAAACGCACCCCAGGCCTCCTCACCCAGTGCCTGATCTCACTGACGTGCATGTGGTGAATGGACACAAATTCCCACATAAATGCTCCAAAATCTTGTGGAACTCCTTCCAAGTAAAATGGAGCTGCTTATAACGGCAAAGGGGGACTAATCTGATCTGGGATGTTTTAAAAAATGTAACACTTTACAAATAATGTTAATTGTAATGATAATTAGAACATGATTAAATTCGTGTTTTTTTCAGTCTTGACTGTTGGGTTCCTGATCTACACTGAGCTGCATAAACGGAGAAAACACTGTTAATATGTGCATTAGACAACTAATTTCTAAAAGGATTATATTGAAATGTGTTGTGTTTTTAACTGTTTCCTGCACATCCCTGGGAAATCACTTCAGAATCCAACATCCAGCTGAGTTTTTATGATTGCCACACATGAGTTCCAAACCTCAAAGCTAGTAATTTTAATTAATTAATAATTCATAATTTTGCTGCTTTTAAACTGGAAATTGGGAATGTTTTCCTTTGTTTTTTTTTTTAGACTAAAGGTTTGGAAGATTAATGTGTTTATCTTTATGATGTAACATGAAAAATGATCAGGGATAAATCAATATAGTTAACTCTGGATTTAACCTGTTTTGTCTGTATCTTTTTTTTTCCAACTAGATTTCCAAGCCAAAAAGAGTCTTGTGGTGTAAACAGAGATATTAGTTCTGTAGGTGGAATAATAGCATACAGATAAAAGGCCTTATGTGAAATGTATTTTTTCAGAGCAAACTTTTAATTTAGTGTTTGTCCACCCAGAATCTGAGTGAGTTTACATACAAACTAATATGACTTATTTAGATATTTAGATTCTTCCACTGATGTCTGAAATATTACCAGTTTTCACGAAATTTAGAAATTAATTTTAGCCAAATTATGAGATTGATCGGAAAATAACCAGCTTGTTACTGTCCTTGTATCTGTTTAAAAGTAACTTAATAAAGAGCACAGAAGAAAACTACTTATTAGAAAAGCGACTTGAGTAATTTATTATCAGACAGTAACTTTGAGTCAGTTGTTCTGCGTACTAAGAAACACATGCCAGATTAAATATACATTGTGCATTATAAACATAAAGTGTTTATGAATGTAGTTCAGTTACTAGGTTAGTAAAATCATTTATAAACATACATATTTGATTTAAAAGTACCAGTGCAAGCATATCAACTGTTAATTGACTCATGCACATCTGTTGTTTTCTGTTGAAGACTGTCTTGCACCAAATGTTTTTTAATATATTTCCTTCATGTAATTAATATTGTAAAATGAAGGCTTGTCGTATAGGTTTTCAGTGATTTCACTTTTAGTACAATATGTAGTCTTGGATATTGCAGGTAAAAAGTAATTGTATCTTTCCATCCATCTCATATTACTGGCATATAAAAACAGTGTTTTTATGTTTGTGTTTGTCTTTTCTTTTGAAAACACATAGTCTGTTCTGAAGAAAATCAGAAGAGAGTAGTAGACACACATTCTATCATATTTACAGTGGAACCTCTGGTTACGAACGCATCTGAATACATACAA
Organism: Synodontis membranacea; assembly: GCA_025674565.1. Taxonomy (NCBI): domain Eukaryota; kingdom Metazoa; phylum Chordata; class Actinopteri; order Siluriformes; family Mochokidae; genus Synodontis; species Synodontis membranacea. The sequence continues at coordinate 10,624 of JAOVYU010124720.1, forward strand.
ATCGGGTTACGTCAAAAAGCTGGCCAAAATTTCACATCTGTTCACGACCACGCGCTCTAGTGGCAAACAAAAACCCCGGCAAAGTCTCGCATTTCTGAATAGTTTTAATGGGCAGGAAAAGGCAAGTCACATTATACCACTATTTCGTGAAGTGTGGTCCACCATCTAAATGGCTAAAAACACCAGAAGCCCCTGAAATAGAAGAAATCACAAGTGAGAAAACACTTTAACATCCCTCCATCACAGAGCCGGACTCTCCCTCAAAACTCCACCCAGCTTCCTTCTCACTTCCTGCACACCAGAACTCGACTCATGCAAGTTTAGTTTTCTTGGCTGTTTAGGGTTATTTTCTGTATAAATTAAGGATTTTTGTAATGTTATTTTTTTCCCTGTGCTTAAAACTCTAGATTAAAAAAGTGTTTACAGCAAGTGGTTCATAAGGCTCTAGCGCGAACTTGGTCTAGCATGAGCTCCCGCAGTGTTAGTTTTCTCTGTTGTTCAAGGTTTTCTGTGTTATGTTTTTACATTTATTTGCTATTACACTATGCATTCTATTATGGTTGGGCGATGTTGACCAATTTGGCATCGTACGTCTAATGTGAAACATCGCGATGGACGATGGCATCGTCGTCGTAGGCGGCGGGTTGGGGGGGGGTGGTCATAACAAATTAATTAATTGTAGCCTACCGTTTCCACTACCTGACCTGCATGGTCTTTGTGTAGGATTTATCCACGCAAAAGATGCGCAGACGACAAATTTACATGACCATTTGCGTGTTCACCATCCCGCGGAATACAGCTCATTGCCAGTGTCATCACGCACAACTGAACCTCGCAGGAACCAACCAACAGTATCTGAGGTTTTCGCTAAAATTTCTAAGTAGGAGCGTGAAAGCGAAAGATGGAAGCAGTGTACTGACGCTGTGACCCGGTACCTAGCAAAAGAAATGTTTTCTTTTAATACGGTAGAGAAAAGTGCATTTAAGACCATGCTGCAAACATTTGACAAGCAGTATGAGTTGCCAGGTCGGAAATACTTCTCTAAGACCGCAGTCCCAAAGATGTACAACGACATCAGAGCAAATATTTTAGCAGAGCTGGATGATTTGGAATATTTGGCCCTGACAACTGACATGTGGTCCAGCTGCAACATGGTGCCTTACATGTCAGTGACTGCACATTATGTCAGCAAAGGGTGGACACTAAAATCGAAATGCCTACAAACAAGCTTCATGCCAGAAAGCCATACAGCCAACAACCTGGAAGAGGCATTGCAGGAGAGTATACACTAATGGAAAATAGAAGAAAAAAAATTTCCTGCATAACTACCGATAATGGGGCAAACATGTTAAAATGGCCTTGGTTAAGTTGTTTTGGCCACAATCTAAACATTGCTATAAACAACTCACTCAAGAAGCAGCAAGCCAGCACTGATTGGGCTTTCGGGGTTTGCCGGGCAGTCAACACTGCTTTTTCCCACAGCTGGTGGAGGAGACGAGAGCTGAACAAAGCACAAGAGGAGCTAAAACTCCCTCAGCACTCCTTGATTAATCTTTAAAACTCTGAGCCGATAAGCCTAACCATAAATGTGCAAGTCCACGTATCATTCGTTCAATTAATTTATAATTAATCATAAAAAACAGCTTTTACCATAATTTCATTACAAAACTAAAAAAAAAAAAAACGATTTGACATTGGTATTTTCAATTCTATGCATAAATTAAAAATAAGGAATAAAAAATATGACCAAAATCAAACTCATTCCGCAATCATTATTCTTATTACCATTTTTAATTTGTGCATAGAAATGAATATCAAGTCGTTATTTGTTTTTCGTTTGGGTTTTTTAAACAAGTTTCTTTTCTTTTCTCAGATTTGTGGATTCTTAATTGAAAATTAAAATTTAATTGAAAATTAAGAAAACTTAAACGAATGATGCACGTATTTTACATGTAACTTATATTTTAAGCTAATTTGATATTGTGTGCTCACCACATTGAAGGCGATGTACCTTTTTGTCAGCCGGGTTAGAAAAACGATCTTAAAAGTTGGATGAAGAGCATATATTTTTTTTCTGACAGGACTGCACAACGCGATGGGGCTCCAAACAGCGAATGGTGGAGAGAATTCTGGAGCAGGAGCAAGCCATCAAACGGGTGTTTGCTCAGGATAAAAGCCGCCGCCCGCTCCCGCAGCTTACAGTGGGTTGAAGCCAGTGACAGAGTTTACAGATATTCTTTCTGGAGAAAACTATGTTACTGTTTCCTCCCTTTTGCCAATGTTAGCCCACCTGGAAAGTGTGCTGGAGAGCTCAGAACAATATGCGAAACTCTCAGCTGACCTGAAGCGCGTCATCTTGGAGCAGATGGAAGGCAAATATAGCAATGATGCCACCCTGAGTATGATGCGCAAAGCAGCCTTGCTT
>JAOVYU010124792.1:0-13046 GCA_025674565.1 Synodontis membranacea
CACGTTCAGAGACAGGTTGTTGACTTTGCACCAGTCCGTTAGCCGTTTCACCTCCTCCCTGTATGCTGACTCGTCGTCCTTGTTGATGAGAATCTGTTATGTTCATCGAGTCATTTTAATCTGTACTTGGATTCTCTATTTCTATTTATATTAATATAACAGGAAAAGAATTAAAGCTATATTCCTCAGTTTATAGATATGCCTGGAAGGAAATCATTAGGTAACTGAATAATTAAAATACATGACACTGATTCTTTGGCAAATATGTGGCAGTGTAGAGGTTTTACTTACTACTTACCCAGGTTAGAAAACTTCTGGAGTTCCACTATATCAATCTGTAACAGAATGTTTTTGCTGCTGAATTTCATCCACAACAATGGGACGGCAGTCAGCAGAAGAACACACAGCAGCAGCAGCAGCAGCACACACACTGGAGTCGGTCTGTAACATCTGCTCCTTGTCGTCTCTCTTCGTAATGAGGGATGTCCACAGAGGCCTATGTTAACACATTCACAACAACATAAAATGAACAGAACTAGAAAATGTAAAAAAAATAAAATGAAATAAAATAATGCTTGTGCTGCCATCACTAGAAAATTTCTAAATATCCAGCAGCTCTGAAGTCGTGCCTTGTGCTGCCTTCACTTACTCTTTATGTTGATGATTCCTTTGTGAAGAGGGCCTTGATTTTATTTTTTCCAGAAAACCAGATAGTATAGAAAGTAAAAGAAACAGCACAAAATAGGAAACAGAAAGTCTGCCTTTCAACAAAATGTCAATAATATTGTTAAATATTGTACATTATTTAGCAATAAAGCACTTGCTGTTAAAGGAAAATAATTCACAATGTGGCGATGAGAAGCGGCTCAATGCAAAGCAGACTTACTGATACCATTAATTTTCCTATGAGATTTGTTGAGACAAAAGTTTTTCTGATTCTCTAATTTCAGTGGGAACAGGCTTGATATTCTTTTGCCATTATCTTTTAGTTCCTCTGTTTTCCTCAGTGTTAAATATCCTTATATGACTGTTCTTTTGTGCTTCAAATGAAAATGATGCATGTGTGTTTGTGCTCTTATGAGGGCCATTCAGGAGTACAGGGATCTCAACCATTTTCCATAATGGAGCAAAGACACACACAAATATCAGGACAGACACCAAACTGATATGACTGCCTGGGCACTTAAAACAACACTAACCAACAATCATAACCAAGCTAATGTTAGCCTGACTGCAGCATCACAGTGCTACAGTGTGTTACTGAGTGTTATCTTAGCTTTGTGGGGTTTTTTTTATCTTAGCTTTGAGGGTTCTAAAATCAAATCAGGGATAAATACCTGTCTGGCTAACTCGTCATCGATTGGAATCCTATCAAAGATATTTTCCTTATCACCCATAAAATCTCCTCAGTAAGAGTATATAAACAGGTTCACAGTGAATCTTAATGAATCCATAAATCATTCAATATATTCTTCTAGTATAATGCTTTACAATCCTGATATAGTCATAGTTAAAAGGCAGCTGCAGGGACCAAGAAGAGACGAATGAATAGTGGTACATTTACACTTTATTCTCTTTCTGTTCAGGTGTTTCTTTCCCTGTAGCTCTGTGAATTCACACCATGTATCATGATTTATTGAAAAGAAAGGACAGAGAGAAAGCCAAAAGGAAAGTGACTAAATTGAATTTAACAGCAGATTGATGAGCTTTAACATAAAAATAAACTAAATAAAGAAAACAGGTGATGCCATGAGGGTTACAGAGCGATTAACAGTAATGAGGATTTTTCTGGCACAACACACTGAAGATAAAAATGTAACTTCTATTTACTGCTTTTCATTCACATACAGCAATTCAGTTAAACATTGTCTTCTCACAGATCCAAATAAACCCATGCTTACAAGGATAATCAGCCCAGTTCTGGATAGGATCAGACTTTTCACCTGTTCCAACACAGTCCTCATCTCCTCCATGAAATTTGGGTTCTTCACTTCCCCAGAACCTGAAGTAGAGAAACAGAAGATCTGCTGTGTTTCTCAGTAAGTCATAAACTCATCATCATGAGAAAATTTCAGTTCAGTGATTTCTTACCCAGTGGTCAGTAGTGTGTCATCCACCCACTTCCACACGCTCTCACTGTCTCTGTCACTCAGACCAATCCAAGCTTGTTTGCTACTCAGCAATTTACTGATGAACTCCTGTCATAGTTGACAAAATATGTAAAATATAAGAATTACTCTCTCTCTCTCTCTCTCTCTCTCTCTTTCTCTCTCTCTCTCTCTCTCTCTCTCTCTCTCTCTCTCTCTCTCACCTGTTCCTCTCTGCTGTTTATGATCACCAGGTCTGCTCCTTTCTCGTTGCACTCGTGTCTGCTCTCAGTCCAGCTCTTCTTTTCAGTAGAGATGTAGTAAAAACTGGAGTTGAAATAAGTCCATCCTGGATCCAGAACAATTTAATAAATGATGAAGAATTGCAAAGAAAATGTTAACAGTAAAACATTAAAAAAAAAATGCAGTAAGGCAGGTTAGAAAGGCAACTCTGCATCATCACTTTGATTATTTTTCTATAACATCATGCCTCCATGTGTTTAAGACAATGATTATTATAATTTCGTGTTGCTTTTTTTTCCCTAAACAAGTTCCACACCCGCTTGCTCTGCCAATACAATCACTGGGAACTTGATTAGGAACACAGTTTTTATACCTGCACATTCAATAAGTCCATCATGCTGCAGTGCAAATGTTTTTTTTTGTTTTTTTAGCCGTTTCTAGTTGTTGTGGTGGTGGTGGTTGATTTGACTTCCATCTCACTTCAGAGTATTAACAAGAAATGTATTATTCTGTCTGACTCTCTATTTATATTATTATAAGCATCCCAGAATCCTTCAGTGATCACAATAACAGGAAGTGTATAAAAGCTAAGATTGTAGATATGCCTGGAGGGAAATCATTAGGTAATTGAATTATTGAAATACTTGACAGTGATTCTTTGGCAAATATGTGACTGTGTAGAGGTTTTACTTACTACTCACCCAGTTCAGTAAACCTTTGGAGTTCCTCTCTCTCCCTCTGTAGCTGGTTGTTTTCTGTATTCAGGTTGTAGAATTTGATCCCCAGTACTGTGATGGCGGTCAGAAGGAGACACACTGCAGTCACTCTATAACATCTGATGCTTGTCGTCTCTCTTTCTAATGAGGGATGTCCACAGAGACGTGTGTTAACACATTCACAACAACATAAAATGAACAGCACTAGAAAAAAAAAAATGATGCTTGTGCTGCCATCACTGGAAACTTTCTAAATATCCAGCAGCTCTGATGTCTTTCCTTGTGTTGCCTTCTGTTACTCTTTATGTTGATGATTCCTTTACAAAAGAGGGTCTTGATTTTATTTTATTTTATTTCCAGAAAACCAGACGGTATAGAAAGTAAATGGGACTAAGTAAACTTAACAGTAAACCACTTGCTGTTTTAGGAAAATAATTAACAATGTGGTGATGAGAAGCGGCTCAATGCAAAGCCGACTAACTGTTACTACTCTAGTGTTGGTGATTTACCAATAATTGTGTGTCCTGAAATCATTTTATGAATGTATAACTGTAAACTATTGTCAAATTAATCACAATCAACTCATAATCAGAAGTCAGCCATCAAGGTCTATTAGAGTGGTGAAAGTAGCGTGTGTGTGTGTGTGTGTGTGTGTGTGTGTGTGTGTGTGTGTGTGTGTGTGTGTTGTACCTGATCTCCTAGGTTCTTCATTGTTGCTCTTCCAGATATTTACCACTTTGTCTTCTTTCCTGTAAATGTCTTCATTTTGATGAGGTGTTTTATAAGCAATAACTCCTGCTTTTGCGTATCCTCTCTCACTCGACTCCATTCTGCACTCGTCACTAATCCTGATCTTGTACTATACATCTCTTACAAATCAGCTTTCATTTAAACTCTTTCAGTCCTGACTGCTGTCTGTGTTTCGTTCTCAAGCTAGAGGAATGGGTGCAGAATATTTGTGTATGTGTGTGTGGGGGGTGGGTGGTAATTCTGTGATAATTCAAAGAAATGTCTTTTTTTTTCACCTGCATTTTCTGTATCTGCGTTTGTTCTTATGGCACGTTGAGAGGCACTGTGGGTATTTTTTTGATTCTTTGCGAGAAATAAGAAAATTGGAGCAATAACCTGTTGTTATAATCTGTTTTGCTTATTCAATGTGTCTGTTTGGTGTCTGCCTACTGATAACCGTAGGTGTCATGGAATTCCCCTCACTGACTGGGCAGCTTCCACATTCCTAGAAGTGGACTCATTGAGAGGACATCATTGTCCCAGGCTGCACTGCTGTACCCGAGCTGCCCAAGAGAATGCGTTGTGAGATTGTCAGTCTCTCTGAGAAAGTTTGTTAAATAAGAAAAGGTTTAGTACAGGTTTGTTATATTTGTTTTTTTTCTTTTAACCATGCTGATCTACCACCAGTGGCCCATGCTGATTTCCGTTTGTTCCTCTTTCACCTTTCACTTGTGTTTTTCTGTCAGAAAGGTCTTCACTTAACCTGTAAATACAGTATGTACACAGGCTAAAGCCTAAATGTTGATCATTTCACCACACAAGGGTTGCAACAACGCTTACTTTACATTTGAAAAAAGAAAAAAAGGAATTGTGACGTGTGAAAAAGTTTGGGCACCCTTCCAGTTATACAGTAAGAATTTAACGCATTTACAGGATTCATTAGCTAAGCGAAGAACTGTCATTGGGCATAAAACATTGTTCTGATGCCTACAAAGCCAAAAAAGGAGATCAATGTGATTCCAGTGCATGTTGTGTGAACTGTAATTAAGAAATGGAAGTTGTCATGTATTCCCCTTCTCAGTGTGTTCTGCAGCTCTCAGTGCACTTCACAGCTGTCAATACGAAGTGGGATTACTGGCTTATCAGGATAAGTTTGAGAGTAACTTGATTATGTGTGGTATAACTTCACGATTAACCCATACTACGAAAGGTGGGTAGGTTTTAGTAGAGTCATGTTGCCATGGCAATTTATGCTGCGTCTCAAACCTGCTCCGAGCAGGATATGTTCTTGATTAAGTCGAACTTTCTGCGTAAGCCTAACCCTAACCCCATATAAGCACCGCCCCTCCAAATACAATTTATCCAATGACAATGCTGGTGTACCTGGATGATCCATACGGCTGGATGATCATACAATGTCGCCAATTCTCATACGACATTGGTGCACAAATCGTGAGGGTTTTAGACCAATTTATGTTTTCTATCAGTAACATCTGAGCAAGAATACTGTTTGCCGTGCGGTTCGCAAAAGTGCTGCTTGCTCGATCTAAACTGTTGGAGCATTTGTGGTTTTTCCTGGTCATCTAAGTGCTTCTAAATAAAGAAGGGTTTTATGCAATCGCAGGTAAATTGCATAATTAAAATAGTCTATTTTCATTGGGAAATTTCTTTTACTGAACACAATTTCTCATAGGATTCCCAAGGGTCACAGGAATCATCGATTTCACAGTGCACCCCTGGGACAACATGAGGGCGATTATGTGAATAGCAAATCTTTTCACAGCATCAATGTACAGGTGTTTTTCTTATAAGATGCTTTTAAATCTGCTATACGAGCTAGTGACTACACGTCTACCTTAGGTTCACCTTCTCTTCACAAAGTGGTGATTTGGAATTTGTTAGCTTCTTTAACATCTATTTGTTATGACTGATCTACTATTTTGATAGTATTTCATTTTAAGAAAAAATTTTCTGTTTTGTCCTGTTGTATATCATTTGTTTGTTTAAAAAACTGGCTCAACTTCTATTAAATCTATTATATAATTAATTAAGTAATAATACTGTACAATAATCCGCCGTGAGAAATTTTAGACCAAGTTTTCTAACCATAAAAACATACTTACTTTCCTTGCAGCGTTGATTTAAACTCCTCATAATCATACATAATTATCACACATACCATGTCTTCCTCCCTGAAATATGGAGATCACACCATGAGTCAGACAGTGACTTTGGCTGCTGAACGCTCCTTTTATGTGAACGGGCACAAACTCCAGATAAGTTAACATCGACTCAAGGAATGAACTTCTTAACCGGCGTCGTAGTACTGCGTCGTAGTACTTAGCACCGCTTTAGACGACCTGGATTTGTCAACCCTACGTTCACAAATTAAGTACGAGTTAAATCTGACTTGGTTAAATCCCCTTCGTAGTACAGGCCCCTGGTTTCTGTGTGTTTGTTTACATAGCCCTGCATGTTTTGTTTGGGTTTTTGTCCTGTCCCTTTTGGGTTTGTGTTCTGTCTTGTTATTGGTTGTTTCCCAAATGTGTCATGATTACTCTCACCTGTTTTCAGTTCTTCAGCTGTCCCCTGATCCAAATGAATCTCTGCGTGGATTTGACCTTGACCTTGCTTCATGGTTTGGATGGTTTGCCTGAACTTAATAAACCTCATCTGCAACTTCACCCATCTCTACTGCATGACAGCAGGTAAAGGGGAACTGTGGACCTCAAGCAAGATCTGGAAAAAACTCTGATACAGTTTTCTGTATGGGGATCAACAGGAAAGTTTAGCTGATTGGAGATGTGGAGCACTTTTTTACTTTGCAACAGTGATGATCTGCATGGGAGAATTATCAGAGGGACACCTTACCTGCATTATCACCACAATATGTGTCTGAAGTGTACAAAACGATATCTAGACAAGCCAGAGGCATTTTGGAAGGAAGTGCTGTGGATTTATGTAGAAATGTAGAATGAAAGTCTTCAACTACAATCACCAAAGGTATGAAGCTCCAGTCACAGAGGCAGCTCATGTTCATGTTCCAGGTACTGGGATTTCTCCAGTAGATGGCTGAAGGGTGCTGGTTTCTGGAGTCACTCCACCACCTGGCATTGAGTGCTACAGTATGGTGTCACTTCTCCTCCTTGCTTTGATGGAGGAGTTAGGACTTTGTATCCTGATCTACCAGAGTTTTTGACTGAATACTTGGGTAAGGAGAGTCCAGACCCTGATCCAGTCAGAGTCAGAACACCTGCTTCAGTCACAGTTAGCACTCCTGCTTCCATGCCTAGCACCATGCTAATACCCATGTCACAGTTCCTGCTTGAGTTCCAGCCTGAGTTCCCACCTCAGACGCTTTTGCATTTGTAATGCTGTGCCTGAACAAGATTAACCAAGATGCTCCACAGTTCTATGAAAGAGTGTCGTGGAAATTCATTTATGGAACTGTACTCGCACATGACCATATATGATATTTCTCTACCTAAGTCATGTTCTAAAATCCTTAAAAAAATCTGCAATAAGAGGAAGTCCCATTACTTGTCCCAGCTGTGGATGACTTACTGTTTTATGTTTAATGTTTGTTGTTATGTTTATGTTTAATGTTGATTTAATGTTTATTAAGAACACTATTTAAGGACAAGTGCCACCGGGCTGTTACAAAGTTCGTGGTAAAGGGTTGAATCCATTCCCCACAGTAGAGTAAAAAGTTTTTGGGTCGGATCTGGTAGTGAAATGCTTTCATTAGTTGTGTATGTCAGTACATTGTAAAGCAGATGCCTTACCTGACATTTAGCTTAAATATTTCAGTTGCATTTATATAAATATTTCCTAATGGTGCCTTATTTATATAACTGTTATATAATCCCATGTTATATCCTTTCAAGAAAAGGAACATTAGTAAGTTTAACACGTTCAAGTGTTAAGAAAATGGCCTGGTTTTTTGGTAATGTGCCTGTGTGCTTGTTACTACATGAATAAATAAATGAATAAATTAACAATAAATTAAAATAAAAATATTTCTTATAACTTGCCGTTCATTTATTTATTTATTTATTTATTGTTCATATAACACTACAGCTAATAAAACAGCTGCTGAAAGCTAGGACTGTAGGACTGTTTTTTAATAAATGTGTAACCAGGTCTAATTACCTCTCCACAAAGTTATAATCTGTGATAGATTAATATTTGATATTTTACAGTGATTAGGAATTGATATGGGAATCGATAAAGAACCGGACTAATAAGAAGAATCGATGATGGAACCAACATCAATAATTTCTTAATGATTCCCATCCCTAGCAGAAACCCATATTTATCTGTGAGAGCTGTCATGGAGATGACAAAATGGTTCTTGAAACATACAGAAGACTTTTCCTCAATAACTGTTACTCAAATCTAATTTAATCTAATGTGGTAGAATGGATATTTATGCTATTCAAGGGTTTCATTCATGTTTGGGTAGTGCTGTCTGATTACTAACATGTCACTGGCCAATCAAAATGCAGGTAGTGGTACCTGAGTTGTTTCCTCCCCCTGGTGTCAAGTTTACGCCCCACTTTTGGTTCTCCTGACTTCCGCCGTTGCTACAAGTATAGGACTTTTTTGCCGTGTTTAGTGGTTCCTTTGTTTATGGTTTGTCATTTGTAGTTGTTATTTGTAGTTTGCAGGCTCTGTCTAGTGGATTTCCTTTTCTGGAGGTTACCTTGTGGGTTATTGTCCAAATATGTATTAATTTTGTGTGCAACATGATTTTAATATGATGTGTTTGGTAAATTCTAGTGAATGTTTGTTTATACTGGCATCTTCCAGCAGGTATAATTTAGTCCACTTTGGATTCGTCATCAGAAGCTTGTACTTTACGACTTGCTCTTGGTATTTTCCTGTTGCTGAATAAACAGCATAGATCCAGAGAAGATGGAAATTGCTTGACCGGTATGTAGGCTATATAGCAGTTTAATTCCTTCTAACCTCCCTTGTTTTAATTTGAAGCTTGCTCATGTTTTACAGGGATTGCAGGCTGGGATGCTTTCTTGGTTTAATTGTATTGGGTTGAAATAATTATTTCCCTGGGTGAGTGTCCAGGGTGGCATAGTCGGGTCAAATTTGTTTTTTCTGCTTCTCTAATTTCAGCAGGAACAGGCTTGATATTCTTTTGCCATTATCTTTTAGTTCCTCTGTTTTCCTCAGTGTTAAATATTGTTATAAGACTGTTATTTTGTGCTTCAAATGAAAATGATGTATGTGTGTATGTATGTGCTCTTATCAGGGCCACTCAGGGGTACAGGGATCCGAATCATCATGGAGCAAAGACACACATAAATATCAGGACAAACACCAAACTGATATGACTGCCTGGGCACTTAAAACAACACTAACTAAGAATCATAACCAAGCTAATGGTTAATCATAACCAAGCTAATCATAACCAAACTAAAGCTAACATGAGATATGTGCTACAGTGTTACTGTGTGTTACTTAGCTTTGTCGGGGGGTTTCTTTTTCGAAAATCAAATCAGGGATAAATACCTGTCTGGCTAACTCGTCATCGGTTTGAATCCTATCAAAGATATTATGCTTGAAGATGTTAATTTGGATCCACAGCACTGTGGTGAAAGTCAGCAGGAGAAAACACTGCAGCCCCACACACACTTCAGTCAGTGTGTGTCATTTATACCAAAATACTTTTATATTCCTGCTAATAGAGATTACAAACCCACATATTAAAAAAAAAGAAGAAAAAAAAGTTGGGACAAATAGAACATGGAAAATGTTTCAAATGGTGAAACTGAGAAATTCGATAGTGTTTTGGAAAATATACGATTATTTTGAATTTGTGAGAGGAACTTTTTGAGCTAAATTAGAACATGTGAATGAAAACATAAAATGGAATGTGGTCTGCATTTGTCACTGTTTTGCTTTATTTGTTGATGGTAAAGAAACAGCAAAATGATGATGAAATGTTACAGCAGGGAGCTTTGAGTCCATTGAAGAAAAATGTTTCTCTTTAAAGGGGCTGACGTACCCTTCCCAGAATCCTCTGCACCAAGGAGTGAGTCAAAATTTTCAAAGCCATCGTTATTCCAAAAACAATCTGCAGTGTAGTGACATCCTACTGTAGCCCATAGATCTTAAACTGCAACATGAAGTGAAGGATATTTTATCTAGCATTTATATTTTAAATTCTTCCGCTTTCCTCTTTTATATAAGCCATTTGTTTGCTCCTTCTGGTTTATCAGATACTGTGAGATCATGACAAGCTTGAGGTGAATAAAAACTGTACAGAAAATTCTTGCTCTGTGATGGGTGTAGTTGTGTTTTTGCATATTTCTTTTTTTATGCTACTCACATTTCACACCATGTATCATGATTTATTTAAAAGAAAGGACAGAGAGAAAGCCAAAAGTAGGATAAATGTAATTATAATAAAGTGACAGAATAGAATGGAAAAAAATAAGCTAAATGAAGAAAAGCAGGTGACGCCATGAGAGTTACAGAGTGATTAACAGTAATGAGGAGTTTTCAGGCACAACACACTGCAGATAAAAATGTAAATTCAATTTACTGCTTTTCATTCACATCCAGCAATTCAGTTTAACATTGTCTTCTCACAGATCCAAATAAACCCATAGTTACATTGATAATCTGCCCAGTTCCAGACAGGATCAGACGTTTCACCTGTATAAACACAGTACTCATGGTTCCAATAATCGTTGGGCTCTCCCTTTGTCCAGAACCTGAAGGAGAGAATAAGACATCCACTGTGTTTCTCAGTAAGTCAGAAACTAATCATGAGAAAATTTCAGTTCAGTGATTTCTTACCCAGTGGTCAGTGGTGTATCGTCCACCCACTTCCACTCGCCCTCTCTGCCATTGTCACTCAGCCCAATCCAAGCTTGTCTGCTGCTCAGCAAGTTACTGATGAACTTCTGTAAGGGTTGTAGTTGTAGTAAAATATAAGAATAAATGACTCTCTCTCTCTCTCTCTCTCTCTCTCTCTCTCTCTCTCTCTCTCTCTCACCTGTTCCTCTCTGCTGTTTATGATCACCAGGTCTGCTTCTCTCTCTCTGCAGTCGTGTCTGCTCTCATCCCAGCTCTTCTTTTCAGTAGAGATGTAGTAAACATTGGAGCCTAATTGAGTCCACCCTGGATGAAGTATTATAACAAAACAGTTAACATTAAAACATTTTAAAAAATGCAGTCAGACAGGATAGAAAGGCAACTCTGGATCATCACTTTGATTATTTTTCTACAACAGCATGCCTCCATCTGTTTAAGACAATGATTATTATAATTTGATCAGCTTCCATGCCTGGATAAATTGGGAAGTTTGCATCAGGAAGGGCATCTGGTGTAATAACATGTGCCAAATCAAACCTGCGGACAATGATACACTGTGGCAAACCCTAACGGGAGCAGCCGAGAGAATGGGTGGATCTTGGCTGTTACACTTGTTCCAGACGTCGCATTCCCACGTTCCTCACCCACTTGCTCTTCATGTACGATCACTGGGAACTTTATTAGGAACACAGTTTTTACACCTGTCAGTCCATCATGCTTCAGAACAATTGTTGTTTTTTTTTGTTGTTGTTTTGTTTAGCAGCTTATAGGTTTTTTTTTTTTTTTTTTTTTTTTACTTCTGCACTTTTGATTTCACTTCCATCTTACTTCAGAGTATTAACTGAACTTTATTATTCTGTCTGAATGGTGAGATTAGTTCAGACTAATTTACCAAACATGGTAATCTGTTCTTGGATTCTCTATTTATATTAATATAAGCATGTCAAAATCCTTCAGTGATCAGAATAACAGGAAGTGTATAAAAGCTAAGATTGTAGATATGCCTGGAAGGAAATCATTACTGTAGGTAACTGAATTATTAAAATGCTGAATGGTGATTCTTTGGCTAATATGTGACAGTGTATAGGTTTTACATACTACTTACCCTGTTTAGTGTGCCTCTGGATCGCCTCCCATCTGAATTTGAACCACAGCAATGGGACGGCAGTCAGCAGGAAAACACACAGCAGCAGCAGCAGCAGCACACACACTGGAGTCGGTCTGTAACATCTGCTCCTTGTCGTCTCTCTTCCTAATGAAGGATGTCCACAGAGATGTTCGTTAACACATTCACAACAACATAAAATGAACAGAACTAGAATGTGTTTTACAAAATGATGCTTGTGCTGCCATCACTAGAAAATTTCTAAATATCCACATCTCTGATATCTTGCCTTGTGCTGCCTTCTGTTACTCTTTACAACAGAGGTCCCCAACCCCCGGTCCATGGACCAGTACCAGTCCGTGCATCATTTGGTACTGGGCCGCAAAGAAAAAATTATGGTTATTTTTCTTTCATTAGTCTTCTGGATCTTATTTTGAAAAACGACTGTTTCTGCCCTCGCCTCACTACCGCACTTGACTTTGGCACGGCATTTCACTCATCAGTGATACAAGCTTACCCTTGGAAAAAAATGAGCCAAAAACAAACTTCACTGGAGAGCTTTTTCAGGAAGGACCGAGCAAACAATGGGACAGCAGAAGGGTCACAGACTACCAGCCAAAAGAAAACTGCATTTAAATGAAAATACCAAGATTCCCACCCAAGTTACAGGTTCATCGCAACAGGTGATACACAAGCTCCACACCCGCTATGCGAACCCCCGCGCCTCTACCCGGTCCACGGAAAGATTTTCATGCATGAAACCGATCCGTGGTACAAAAAAAGGTTGGGGAGCGCTGCTTTACAGTATTCTGATGATTCCTATCCGAAAGAGGGCCTTGATTTTTTTTCCAGAAAACCAGACAGTATAGAAAGTAAAAGAAACAGCACAAAATAGGAAACAGAAAGTCTGCCTTTCAAGAGAACATCAATAATATTGTTTAATTATATACATTATTTAACAATAAATAATTGCTAATATAGGAAAACAACTAACAATGTGGTGATGAGAGGCGGCTCAATGCAAAGCGGACTTACTGTCACTACTCTAGTGATGGTTATTTACCAATAATTGTGTGTCCTGAAGTGATTTTATGGTCTATTACAGTAATAAAAGTAGTCAAATTTGTGTGTGTGTGTGTGTGTGTGTGTGTGTGTGTGTGTGTGTGTGTGTATTGTACCTGATCTCACAGGTTGTTGGTTGTTTCTGATCCAGATATTTACCATTTTGTCTTCATTTATGGAAGAATCGTCATCTTTATGAGGTGTTTTATAAGCAATAAGACCTGCTTTTGCATATGATCTCTGACTCGACTCCATTCTGCACTC
>JAOVYU010125195.1:0-13016 GCA_025674565.1 Synodontis membranacea
ATGTTTCAGGTCATATTTAAGCAGAAATGTAGACAATTCTAAAGGGTTCACAAACTTTCAAGCACCACTGTACTGTATATGAACATTTTACAAATCCATCATGGAGATTTCAGACTCGGAATGCAGGGAAGAGCGATCTACACACAATTTAACACACACACACACACACACACACACACGGTGACTGATGCTGTTTCACTGTCTTCCGTGCATTCTCTACACTGGGGAAGTCAGAGCTCACGTGCCAAGCTAACAGCAACAAGATACTAAAAATAGCACACACACACAGACACACGTACATTCACATGCACTCTGAAACATCAAGTGTCTCTGTGTTCATTTACAATTCATGAGGATTAAGAGTAATGTAATGCACCTGTTTATGGGAATGCAGATTGACGGCTTTGTCCCAAACGCTAGTACTGTATATTATTTAAAAAAAAAACACGCAGTTCACAGTCATCAAGAAAAATTATAATGAAAATAGAAATGCTGATTATGATTGTATCAATTAACATTGGGTTTAATTTCAGATTAAAAATTCACACTTTACTCAGTGCTTCTGTATAAAACCTGATTTGGGGGCGGGGCTACTGATGGTCAGAGTGATGTCACAAAACATGTGCAATGACGTGAAACCAAGCGCCTTTTTTTTTCTCGCACCTATTTCCATAGTTGAATACAAATACAGGAAATTCATATTGTTCTTAAATGCTAACGTTTCTATCATAAGAGCTTGCACGGTTTAATAAAGCTAATAGTAAACAAAAGAAAATATTGAACAAAGAAATGTCTTCTGTGGAGAATCTTATTCAATATTTATGGAAGGAGTCTCCAGTGTCATAAACTTTTAGAAAGAAAACCCTTTTTTCCAGGCTGGTCAGGGAACGACTGTTTATAGCTGATATACCGCGCATGAGAACTGGTTTTTCAGACGTTCTGCAACTTAAATGTAACTAGAAATGGATAAAAAAGAAAGTATAATGTGATGTTCTTGAATAAATAAAAATATATTAAGTTAATTAAGACACAGTGTGATTTTTAGTGTTGGGAAATATGGGAACACCTCTGCAGTTTCAGCTTATTAGCCTTTCTATTCATGCTAGTTCTTAGTATGTCCTTCTGAATGACATATTAACATGAATTGTTGAAAATCACACCATATCCACTAGTTAGTTAGTGCACTGTTCTGGAGGGTTTTGCCATCAGGTGCAAAGGTCATGAACTCCTAGAGTTTCATTGCATGGACAAAAGTTGCACCTTAGCTAGTAGAGCGTCTAGGTAATTCTTCTAAAAAAAAAAGGTTGTATGATTTTAAAAAATGGCAAAATACCATGTGGTTTTGCAGACATACAGTAATACATAATGTGGATAAAAATTCCCAAATAATCACCTCAGATTTCATTCATTTATATTTAGCACCAGCTTTTTTTTTTACTTGTTGCTAACATCAAATATTTAGCAACTTCTGCCTGAACACAGCTATTTTTAGCCTACAAACGCAACGTTCCCAAAGCACTTAGTGCATCCGAGAGGCAAGGAGCTTAAAATAGAGCTCACGTTTCCTGCAGAGGGCTCGGTAACTCTCTCGGGCGTTCAGATCACTCAGCAAGCCTATCTCACTCTGTAGATGACAGCACTTCGAATTAGCGACGGATTAGCCAAACTCAAACATCTTTCTGTGTCTCCATCACGACTAGGAAGAAGTGCAATAAATGATGACTAGCTAGCATAAATTCAAATCATTAACACGATGCTAATATTTACATTTAAACCATTTAACAGGATTTCATTTCAGAAGCAGCTCACAGCGTTCAAGTGTTTCAAATGTAAAATACAGCTGAAATACAGGTATAAATAAATATTTTGCATTTATTTGGCATTCATTATGAATGAGAGTGTCTATAGTAACAGCTCATTCACAGAATCATAAATGGATAAGAAAAAAAAAAAGTGTAATTGATGACGTGGTATAAGTTTTGCTTATTTAACTTCGAATCCCCCTTCCCTCAACCCCTTTTACTTTTTCAAAGAATAATGGTCGAGCGTCAGAATGACAGTGTTCACAAATGACTTGGTAATTTTAGCCCGCTAACTTTACAACCCAGGTTGAATGCAATTGTAAGAGCTGAGCTGGAACATGAGAGCTAAAAGAGCATCCATGTAAATACGCAGCTAATCACAGGCTTTGCCATGTAAACGCACACTGTCGCCATTTAGCGAGTCTTCGCACTACGATGTAAGTGACGCTGAAGGGGAGCGCTTGCATTTTGAGCGTTTGACAAAACAATCGACACTTTACGAATACAAATCAAAGGCACAAAAATAGAATCATTTCAGTATATCATATCATTTCAACACTGTTTTTTGAATGCTAATTATCCAGCTACCCTTCAAACTAGCTGCAGATCTGAACGAGCGTGTGCTACTGTATGTGCATTCCGGGGAAAAAAAACGTCAATGGGATGAATCTACTCTTTATTGTTACTTATCTGCGTTGATCTTGAGTGTTTACAACCCCACTTACTTCTTACTGAGAAAACACTCAAAAGAAACTCATGTTTTTTGCTGTGACATCTGAGCTTCGGATCACATGTGAGTCTCCTGAAAAATCCCCGAATCGATGGAGTTTTCTCGCCTGCCTTGCTTCAACTTAATTACCATTCAATTTAATGCGTGAACGGGTTTCGTTGAAAGCAGTGCCTGTAAGAGGAGAGGCATGTGGCAGGTCTCTGATCTTTGGTGATCTTCATTGCAGTCAGAAATTTACATATACGGACACGGACATGAATGTCGTCATGGATGTCATGATTTTCTGAAATCAACACAGTCAATAACAGCACACCTAATATATGGTTAAATGTCCCTTAGCAAGTTTCATCTTGAGTAGATGCTTTTAGCCATCAACAAGCTTCTTGCAGAAACCTGGTTGGATATTTGAAAACTCTTTTTGGCAGAATTGGTAGAGTTTACATTTACATTTACATTTACGGCATTTAGCTGACGCTCTTATCCAGAGCGACGTACATCAGTGCTTTCAGAAGTCCACATCTGTTTCTTAAACCTGTCAAGCTAGACTTAAATCAACGTCCACTATTCAACCAAGTTATTGCATGCCCAGTGCACCTAAACAACACCTGATAAACAATATTTAAACACCTGTCAAAGAAAGTTGGAAGTTAAGACAAGGTAAGGAAGGGATGGGAATAAGGGTTTTTTGGGTTTTTTTTGGGAGAAATAAGTAAGCAAAATGAGAGGCACAGTTAGTCACCAAGGTGCTCCTTGAAGAGGTGGGTCTTCAGGCGACGCTTGAAGACAGAATGTGATTCCGCAGATCTGATCGGAAGAGGGAGTTTGTTCCACCACTGGGGGGGCCAAGACTGAGAATAGCAGCGGAGGCTCAAGACAAGCCGTGCTTGAAGCCCTGAGAGGACGAGAAGTGACACGTTGTTTGACCAATGCTGCTATGTATGGGGGTGCAAGTCCGTTCTTGGCCTTGAAAGCAAGTGTTAAGGACTTGAACTTAACACGAGCAGCCACAGGGAGCCAGTGAAGGTTCCTTAGTAAAGGTGTGTTGTGTGAGAACCTAACATAATCACGGCCATGTTTAAACATTCTCATTCTCACATGCAATGGATACTTTCCACTTCATCCTCCTCCAGTAGTCAGTTCATGAATGGTCCTGCTGAGAGGGGAATGGTTTCTCATTATATATAGCCATGTCCTGCTGAGGGTTAGATGGTTTTTCATTGTTGTAGAGTTGAGCAGCTGCTGTCACTCATGCCTGGCGCTATATAGCATCGCTATATCACTTATCAACTGGTGCTCTGTGGAAGACACTTAGATGCAAGACTTAATTTTCTTCTTTTCACCAATCCTTGCCATGTGATGTGCATCTCTGTTTCAACTAGCTGGTATTGGTAGGTCTGTTGACTTGATGCTACAAGAATAAAAAATAATTATTTGCGAACGTCTGTGTAGGTTATGACAAATTGGACTTGTTTACACAAGGGAAAATTTAACAATTTATGCTAGGCTGTGAATCCAATAATTTTTCCATTGTATCTGAGAAACAGTATAGATATATGTCCAGGAAATTGTTCAAAATGCCTTTTTCTTGTACGAACAGTGTTCCTAGTGTTCTTATATACAACTGTGTTTAATAGAGTGGGTATCAAAATTCAAACAGTTCAGATCAGGACACTATGAACAGTTTGTAATGCTGTAAAGTTAGGAATGATCAGTGTATTGTCTGTCTCTCAGATATTCCTTATTGTTCAGTTCAGAAATTTTGCGATTGCCTATATTGAGCGTCACAAGTCAACACAAGGATGTTGTCATGAATGCTACCAATGTCCAAGAAAATAGCACAATGGCCCACTCCTCAATATCAAGTTTCAAAGGTTCCTAGGATTTCTACAGATTCTTCTTTCAACATTTATAGCTCACACATCCCTCCTCATGGCCGGATCGAAGAAACTACTCTGGAATCCTAAAATAAGCTTAAATTCTGAAAGTCCAAGATTCTAGTTTGCCGTCATTGTATTGATGGATCACCAAACAGGGGCCTGAAACTATCTTGTCCCAGCACCAGGGAAACCCAAGCCAAGATGGCATTAGATACTTTAGTATCCCAGAGGGCATTCTGTCAAACACAGGGCCGCAATTCTCATCTCAAGTTTGGCAAGCATTTTACAGAGAAACCTGGGGCTTCTGTTAGTTTGAACTAAAACAAGTTGAGAGATCCAATCAAGAAAGTAGTCTTTCATCTACACCTTCTGTAACCATTGCCTGGAATAATAATAAGGTATCATGCCATGAACTGGACATGCCCAAAAATCCCTGCTCCACTTAACCACCCAGCTTACACCATTTCGGTGCTTACTTGGCTAACAGCCATCCCCCTTCCCCTGCCCACAAATTAATCAGAAGTGGATGAGGAATTTCAGAAAAGCACGGCTGTATGGAATGAGGCACAGAAGGAATTTGCTGCTACGGTAGATACCAGGCGACCAAGTATTGCTGTTAACATGGAACTTTAGATCCTTCAGAAGTGGTATATTAACAAAAGCTCCACTATACCAGCCCATTCAGACAGTCTAAACATCATCAAAGTGACCTCCAAACTGATCTACAAAATATCTCCAAGCTCATTATCCTGAATGAAATCAATCTGGTATCACTAGACACTGAAGGAACGCCAACGTACTTTGTGAGGTCCATCCTTGACACTCATCATCACCATGGGCAGCTTCAGTACCACATCATCTTGAATGTCTATGGCTTTGAGCAGGTCCAGCTGGAGGAGGTGCTCTTCTGGGCTGGGGTGGAGGTGCTGTCATTGGCTGTGTTTCCAATTCCCATGATCCTCACCTCATGTCATTATCAGTCAAGTGCCTGTTCACCTGATTACTAATGACACACCTATTTGAATTCATCTGTGTTCGTTCATGTTTTTATGAACATGTGCTTCACTTTATTTATTTTTTTTTTGGATCGTGTGATCATTTGCTGATTGGCCTGCTTCACATTTCTGAGGGTTGTTTAGCCCTTTGCTACATTGTTTGTCTTATTGATAGAGAAACCCTGATGGTATATAAAGACAGGCTTGATCAGTCTGAGCTATTTCAGAATTTAATAGCCAGCATTAGTATATAATACACACCTCCAAAACTAACAACTTGCACAAATTACACCCTCTTCAAAAGAATAAACTGCAACCAAATTTTGTTTCTCACCAAGCAATAACTGAAATTGGAACAGTGTGTGGAAAACATACCAAAGAACCATGTATTAAAAGCACTGAAGTGGATGAACACACGACAATGACAATAACTAATGACAAATTTTGAATCATTTTCTTGGCAGTGCCGAAGCGCAACATTTAAACTGCTGTATTGGATTCCATAATGCTATGGGAGAGGTACAAATATATCTTATAGACATGAATCATTTCTTGGTGTTGTTGGAGTGCAATCTTTAAATTCGATCCAACCTGTCAATACTTTTTTAATAGGAAAGGAGAGGATTCAATAAAATTATATTGACCATATCTTTAAAATAAATATAGGCAGGTTTGACATTTTGTTCAATCAAATTTTAATCAATCAAACTTGTGCAAAAACAGTGAAGATTTTTTTTTTGCTTCATAACACAAAAACAATTGATGAAAAAATATAATTTTTCAAAATAAATGCATTTCATGGATTTCAACACTAGTAAGCTTATACAGTGTTGGTGTATTATCAGGAAACTGTTTTTTTTGTTTGTTTGTTTTTTTCACAGAATTAATGCTCAATCTACCAATGAAACCCAAACTTATGGCCCATAGAGCAAAGTTCAGCTTCCTCTCGGAAATGAAGCCCATAACCATATAGGGACCAAGACGACATTGTGCAACATGCTGAAGTGTGCAACACCTGCTCTTTATAACCTTATACAACCACTTAATATGCTAATGTTCATGCTTATTATTGAATTTGGTTTCAATGTACACCTGTTCTAATTGGATTAACTTTACAATCAGGTCACATCATGGTAGTAATGAATATCCTTCAGCATACGCAGTAGAGCAAAGCTTTTCTTTACACGCTCTTCATTTATTTTTACCTAGAATTGCTTACATCGATTTACTTTGTCTTGAGTGTGTCCCCAGAGCTCCGTCCTCCAAGTAGCGACCTCCACCTTTCTACACATCTGCTCCATGTTACACATAACTGCTAACAAGAATATCATATAAATCCACGAACAAGCTATATGAAGATATTCACTTTTTCTGGAAAAAAAAGCAAAACAAAACCAAAACAGAATAATAAAGATTAAGGACTAAAATGCAATTAATGGAAGCTATTAAGTGAATGATATGAAGTGGTATGAGGTGAAATGGTATGGAGGCCAGAGCTTCCACAATGTGATGTAAAGGGAAAACAATGTTCTCCGCAAAGACATAACAGAACGTGCAATGCACAATGTCATCTCCTGCTAAGCCAAGTGGTTATTTATGGAGCAAGAGAGCAGAGTGATTTCTTTCACACAGCCAAGGGACAGAGCAACTTCAATTATGAAGCCAGAGGGTCCAGAGAGACGTCATCCACAAAGCTAGAGTGGGAAGCATCATCGTCCGCTAAGCCAACGTTTGGGGCGATGTCCAATGCTGAGCCAGGACATGAAGCAATGTTCAGTGCTAAAAAACATAAAAAAAGTTGCCATTTGCTAAAAACTTGGATGTGTCTGGCTATTGCTAATTACTTGTAAGCCAACAAGATCTCGTTCCAATAATTTCAAACCTGCTTGAAAACATTCCAAGTATAGATAAAGGGAATTAGCATGCAGTTTTCAATGTTTATCTAGGTGATAAATTGGGCTTCCAACCTTGTAGTCGGCATTGTATACTCCTCCCCCTGTAACATCTTTGTGGGTTAATGAGTCAATTAACAGTCTCTGGCAATATACCCATGTGTGCTCATACGAAACAGGTGAAGCCAACTGCAAGCGCTGGTAATTTGCGACTCTCAGCCTGAATTAACAGCAATTAATTAACGCCAGAGTGGAATTTCACTCTTCACCAAATGCCTTGTTAGAAAACCAGTCACTCATCTCAGTGGGATGAAACCTGAAGAGACAGAAAGACCCGTACATTCATGCTGACTTTTCCATTTTTTTGCCTTCCAAATCCATTTAAATTTATTTTTGCAAACAATTCTGTGCTCATTGGAGAGGACCCTCCCATCCTTCTGTTGGCTTCTCTCCCTTGATTATTTTATGAGCATTACCCCTCATAGCTTGTGTGTAGAAAAATATTTGGACCCAATATGGACCCCTGAGGAACCCCTGAAGTGATGATGCTGTACAAGGAAAAGCAGTTGCTTGTGTTTACATCATTGGGTGCCTTGCAGAATTACAAAAAAATTAACTGAATGCTATGATTGTGATTCCTAAACCCTACTCCAGATGCTCAAAGATTAAAGCATGATGAGTGATGATGAGGGTCAGAAAGGTGTGTGAGGATCCGAGCAGAATGGAAAAAATGACCAGATTCAGGACTATGAAGTGACCAAAAAAAAAAAAAATCACTATATTTAAAAACAGCACTGGATAAGCACCGACAATCTTCACTTTTCCAAAATGCCCTTTTTATTTTCTTACAAAAAGTATTCTTGTTCTCTTTCTTTTAAGTTAGCAGTTTAGACTGGTCTGTTTCTTCATGTTACCACAGACTATTCTATTCTATTGCCACAGACTCCCAACAAATTATACACCACTTTTATATACAGAAATCTTTTTTATATGCAATCATTTTTGAGCATTCTGTTTGTTTGTCATCAGCTTTTTGGGGGAAAAAAAGGACATATCATCCCTCTGCTAACCAGACCAGAGAAGGTAAATATATTTTATAAAAATCTTTGAAAGTCTATGAAAACTTTCCTTCTTCTGTGTGGAAAAAAAAAAACTTTTGCAAAACATTTCACATCTGCACTTCTAACTAGCTAGTTAAAGATTGCAAACTACGTCACTTGAAGTGTTATAAAGAAATTCTGTTTATTCAGCATGATACCAGTCTATAAAAAAGTATTATTTTTAAAGTATGGGAAGATGATTATTGGTATTATGGGTAATCCGAACTTTTCCCCATCAGAGACTGTAAACACTATCTTTAAAACGGTATAAGTGGTCTGTGTGTGTCAGTTTTTGTCCCTTTGCACCAGCTGGATCACTCAACCACAATAATTCGCACATCCTCAGGGATCCTTGCAGAAATCTAAAAGCATGCTCTTCTCCAACTAAAGCTAGTTGACTTCAGTCCCACAAATATTACATTTTTATTTATTTATTTATATACTTATTTGTGGGTGTATGTGAGTTTGATGTTTTAGAGAGCAACAAAGCTGCATCATCACCCACTGTGTTTCTATGTCTTCTAATTCTTCTTCTTCTTATTATTATTATTATTACACTTCTTCTTTTTCTTCTTCTTCTTCTGAATAGGGTTTCTATGGCATCCTATGGAACTGTATTATTAAAATGTTCTGAAATTTGGCACACTGATTGGAGACTGTCTCCTGATTATTTTCACCAAGTTTCATGTTTGCACATTGAGTGCTGTAGCGCCACCAATGGGTCAAAATGGAGATGCATTTATGCCTGTAATATTTGAACCCCCCATGCACCCATGCACCCCATGACACCAGTTTCCACCATATTAGATTTTATGCCATGTTGTATTTTGGGAAAAAGTTTTATTTTTTCACCAAATCTTGCTAAAGGTGATCTTCAAACCAAGTCTCATGAAACATCATATGGATTTTTGGATACTCAAAACCATATGTCCTTTACAGCCAATGAAAATTGGCAGCAAAGTTGCCAAACATAAAGTGAGGTCATATCTCAGCAACACCAAACATGCTACACAGACCCCTAGGGTTAGGGACCTGAAAAAAACCAGGCAATTGCAATTTGCCCAATACCTGCTGATGTGATGTGATGTCTTACAAAATGTCATTGTTGTGTGTGTTTGTATCTTGTAAGTGTCAAAGGCAGAAACAAAAGTATTTGCTCAGTAGAGTTGTGACAAACTGTCGTGTCAACTTAATTGGCATGGCTGCTATTTTGCTTTTATTTTAATGAAAAAAATGAAGAGAATTTTCACAGATCACATATCAAATCAAATCAAATTAACTGAAAACAACTTAAACAGGACGTGGGCTCGAATCACATTGGCACCCAATCTTTGGTCTATCGCTATAAAACTTGCAATTAGTGCTTCTAGCCAAGCTTTTAACATGATCAGATTAAGTTGCCATGGTAACTCTGCCCTGCTGGGCTGCTTGGTTCCTTTGCTATATGCTTTATTTTCTAAATGCATCCACAGGAAGGTCAATCTTTAGAAGTGCTATATGTCAGGTTTGAATCTTAATATGATTTGAATCCTCAACATTTTGCAAAACGAATTATGCAAGAAGACTTATTAACGGATTGTTTATCGGCGTCAGGGACATATCAATGGACGCATCTTATGCTGGAATTAGCTGCAGCGGGCTTACAAACAAACACAGTTTCAATGCCAAATGAGTTCCATTAAAATCCATTCTAGTACTGTTCTCCCCCCCACCTCTCTCTCTCTCTCTCTCTCTCTCTCTCTCTCTCTCTCTCTCTCTCTCTCTCTCTCGTTGTTTCTAGGGCAAACGTCAAAATTCTATTTTATTATAAATATTCATACCCATTATATAACTTAGGAAATCACCATGCTTATATAAACAACGACATTAACAACATATAACAAAAGTTAGGTTAGGTTGCATTAGACCATAAATACCCCAGATAAGTCAAGTCAGACAGTACTGTACATACCCTAAATATGCTGCTTTACACCTGGAATACCCTGTTAGATCCTACATACCCCAGATATGATGAGTTAGACCCTACATACCCCCAATGATCTAATTCAGTTCAGTTCTCTATGTCTCATTTATTTTAAAATACAACATGACTTAAGCCTTTCATGGCCATGGAATAGATTTAAATATTTTAATGGCCTTAATATATTAATATATGAATATATTAATACCCTTTCTTATCCTTTCCACTAATCTAGTACACATGAGAAAACTCCAGTACATGTGGAGTGTGTGGTTCTCTCGGCCTGACCGAATTAAAAGGCACAAACAAGCCATCAATCAAGCCATTAACAAAAGGCAGGAGTCATCCTTTTCAAGAAATGTCATTTTTTTTTAGTTCCAAGTATGATTTGTCATATAATCACATAAGTGCTCATTGGACCTAAAAAAAGAACTGAAAGAAAGACAGGAAAAATGGAAAGAGGAAAAATATATGTGGTGTAATGATGGCTCATGATGCTTCACACACAAGAAATACCTAAATTCCTATTACGAAACTAACGCTGGCTGTTCGCTAATGATTGCCAGCAAGCTAACATTAGAACAGTCTTATTAGCTAGAACATTAGCTAAGTAGTAACACTGTCACGAACGCAGGATTCAGGTGGATGCATGTGCAGGAACCCCAGGAGGCAGAAGTGAATTTCACAGTTTTATTAAAATCCACTATTAGGCAGACAGATCCAAAAACATTAGGCAAAAATCTTAATCCATAAACAAGCTAGGTTCAGGCGATCGGCAAACAACAAATCATGGGCTATACAAAAGGCAGAAGTCAAGAAACGGGCTAAAGTCAAAAAACAGAATCATAAACGGGAAACCGCTTGGCATTAACACAGAGTAGAGCTATTGCTTTGCAACGAGACACACACTGAGCTCTCTTTTTAAGCAGTCCTGTGAGTCTCTTGATTGGAAGCACCAAGTTTTCCCTTTTGTCCAACGCTCAAACCCGCGCTGCTACTCTCCGGCAAATCGCTCACGGCGCTCGCTCTGTCCGCTGCCGGCTCTCGCCTCTTCCCACCAGCCGGAGGGGAAATGTCCTTTACCCGAGCCAAAAAGGCACTCTTCCGCGTCGGCTGCCCCGAGCCAATAAGCTTGATCATGCCAAAGTCCGCACGCAATGTCCCCGAAGTTAAATCTACGACTGCTCCCCAGCGTTCGAGAATGTCCAGCCCCAGAATGCAATTGTCTTGAATTTCTCCAACAAAGAATTCGTACCAGTAAGTTTGCTTACCAATAGTCACTTGCACCATCCGGTTCGCTCGCATTTCCGCCTGATCGCCGATCACGGTAGTAACGCACAGAGTTTCGTCCGGCGCCCCAGAAAAGCGCTCCGTACGATCCAATAATCTGCTCCGAACAATGGATATCATTGAACCCGTGTCGATCAGAGCCTTGCACTGAACTGAGTCAAGCACGCAATTCACGTAGAGTCCCGCACGACCCAAACGCAAATTCAAAGGCTGCTGGGGTACGAAGTCCTTCGGTTTGAGAGCCGAAGCCACTGCACCTTAAGTCCATTCATTCGCGGGCTCCGACCGCCGCGGCTGCGCGAGCACACCAGGCTAGCAGCGCCATTTTACCTTACCAAGAGGCGGAGCGCGTTGAGCCATCATGGCAGCTCGGTGAAAGAGCCGAGCGACCGCCCGCAAATCAGCGGGGCTCGGTAGGAGATCTTAGCTGAAGGGCAAGGCTACCCGCCACGGTTAAGCAACGAACACAGCATCCGAGACTACCTTTGCAGCGTACTCAAAGCCAGAGGACGGCGTACCCCGGCGGCCGTTAAACTAACTCCGGTAAGCGCTGAGGGGAAACACCCCTGCATCCATCTTTGTTTCCCCAACCAGTGGATGTGATTTCCGTTCGAAACGTTGAGCAATCGTGCTGGAATTATGTGAACTGTATTCGGGACGACGTTATTACGGCTCTCGTGGACACTGGTTCTACTATTTCGCTGTTGCACTGTGGACACAGCGAGCGAGTTTTCCAGACTGCCTAACCCAGCCCAGAGCATTCTCGCCGTCTCTGCTACCGCTTGGAGATGCCGCATACCACACGGGTCGAGTAATAATGGGTCAGCGGACTTATTCACATAAACTCTTTGTGGGGAACGTTTAAGGGGATTGCATATTGAGGTTGGACATTCTGGCTTAAAGGGGCACTGTGATGGTCTTAATGGATGGAGTTTTGCGTGGGGATTTATTTTTTGGGTTAGCCATGTTGCTTTTGCCTAAATGGCAGCCGGACATGTTTACTGTTCGTACCTGCGTTGCAGGACTTTCGGGTGGGGGCGCCTAAGAAGCTTCCAGCCGCACACCAGTGGGACATTGAACTTTGTGGAAGCCGAACCGCCTCAGGAAAATGTTTGTGTTTCTCTCTCCCCCGACAAAGGAACTCCAACGCTCGCAGCGCCAGCGCCGACCGCCGCCACGTTGCAGAGCCTGACGTAGCTATTGGTGACCGGGGACGGTCACAGCTCGGGTGGGGGCAATGTTACGTAGGCGGGCAGCGGCTCACGACCGTCATGCTCTGCGGTACTTTAACACGGGGTTCTGTGTATTTGGGGGCGGGGCTTTGGTTCACCCTGTTGGGGTAGTTTAGTTAGTTTAGTGGCCTCGGCCAT
>JAOVYU010125443.1:0-12992 GCA_025674565.1 Synodontis membranacea
ATATATCTATGGCAGCACTAAAGGTGAGCTGTAATATCAGAGGAGAGAGAGCGTTTACACTTTTTATAGTAAGCTTTTATTCAGTTAACTTCACCTCGGACTGGTTTTAATGGCGGTGGTGGAGATAACATATTTGGTATTTTGCATTTATTATTTTTTTATTTCATTATTTATTTGGTTTATGTCAGAGTGGATGAAGAGAAAGACAGCAGACTTTGCTTCCTTCTTCAGTAAAGGAGCAGTTAGTAAAAAGAAGACAACACAGAAGTGACAGATTCAGGGAGTGAGGGAGAAGAGGAGACCCCAGAGAGTGAAGTACTGTACTCCCAACTGGACCTTCAGTTATACAAACCCTATCACACTTCAGGTGGATACAGAGGTGGGTAGAGTAGCCAAAAAACATACTCGAGTAAGAGTAGTGTTACTTCACAATATAATTACTCAAATAGAAGTGAAAGGTTGTCTCCCAAAAAATGACTTAATTAAAACTAATGAAGTATTTTGTGAAAATACTACTCAAGTAGTGAGTAACTGTATGATCATAATGGCTGATTTATTTTTTGGGAAATGATGTAATCCGACAAGCCAGAGGATAAAATAAACTTTCACTCATGCATTTGGTTACACTTGTGTTTCTACCCTCACTGGTATTGTCCACAAGTTTACTCTGTCTGTTTGGCCTCTATTAAATATGTAATGTGCAGAAAATGCAGATTAAAACATTTTTAAAATGTGAAATTTTCATTTAAATGCAACAAACTAATATTTCTATTTTTAGGTGTTACTCAGAGACAGCTGACAGCCATGGAGAGAGTGAGAGAGGAGCCCCCACTGAACAGGTATATTGCCTCTTTAGCACAATGGACATAGAATTATACTTGAGCCCAATATGATATAATGGCAATGATGATATGTATTCTGATGATTCATTCATTCATATTGCTTCACACCTCAATCAGTGTAGAGTTTTATGATTGGCCTGAAAGTCTGGTATGAAGCATATAAAGGGGCTGAATCATCCATTAGTTGTGTAATGAGGAAATATGAACCTATATAATCTTCATTTTTAATATTTAAATAAGTGATGTTTATGTTTTATTTTCTCTTTTAAACAGACATCTCCAAATCAAGAGCTGATGGACCTGTCCAGCCATGCGTGAAGCTGTTTCCCAGGAGGATGAAACTTTCAAGCCTCCTGGTACACCATAAACCGATGGTTGGAATATATATATATACACATACACACACACACAGCATATGTAACAGTGTCCGTTTTCCTGCCCATAATCCTTCTGATCACCATAAGCCAAGCTGAACATCTCTCAGCAAAGTAGTAATACCTGTTACAATTGTCTTGTGTCTACCTGTTACAATGTGCTACATTTGTATAAGGTAGGCTTCTTTATCACTTTATCTGCAGAAATAAGGAAAAAAGTTGGATAAACCATATATCATTTGATACTTTCCACCAATACCCTCATTCCAAATATTGTTGCGGTGTGTGGTTTAGGTGCCTTAAATAAACCTGTACTTTCTAATGAAACGTGTGCGCCACCCCAAACATGATCACAGATCCATTCGGGCCACCCCAATGAAAATTTCCAGCTCAATCGAGCAGCTGCTGTGTAATTCACTGCTTTTGACAAGCAAAAGTGATATCTTTACTATCGGTTGTTAAACATACCAACTTTCTTGGTGTAAATCTGCAAACGTTAAATGATATAGTGTAAGCCTTCAATGGTCAAGATGTTCTGTCGATGTGTTCCATATTGAATCGTCTCAAAATAAAAGATCTGATTGGTTGAAGGTCTGCGCATGCGCAATTCGGTTACGTGTAATAGAGACCAGTTCTTAACAGTGCTTCAACTGGGTCCAATGTTAGAGAGACCAACCCGACGGAACCGCGCAGTCCAGGTACAAATACAGGTACTGACGACTCTGGGGTTCCTTACAACTGGCTGTTACCAGCGGGAATTTACAGAGTCCCTAAGGGGACAAAGGAGGCGAAAAAAAACAGCAGAAGGAATGTTTTGGGTTGTAACCCAAATCTTTTGCGATATAACCCAAAATTTTTGCAGTATAACCCAAAATGCAAAAGTTTTGGGGGCTCCGTACGTTTGGGGCAAAAGTTTTAGGGGCTCTGTACTTTTACGCTCGTGATGCCATGCGTTTTTCAGGTTTACGTCGGAGGCCTAAACATGCATGAGGTGATTTGCACTGACCATGTATGGTTGAACAGGAGCATGTCGAGGGTGGAATATGGGGAAAACCAATGTGCACACAATTTCAGGTAGAGTGCGATTAATAAAGC
The DNA here is from genome assembly GCA_025674565.1 of Synodontis membranacea. Lineage (NCBI taxonomy): Eukaryota > Metazoa > Chordata > Actinopteri > Siluriformes > Mochokidae > Synodontis > Synodontis membranacea. The sequence continues at coordinate 2,312 of JAOVYU010125443.1, forward strand.
TTATTTTACTTGAAAGTGTGCGTGCGCAGGTTTTTATAAATCAGAATTTTTTTGTGCGTATGTCGTTTTCGTCTTTTGAGCGTACATGCACTTTTAGTATGAGTTCTACGCAAAGTTTTATATATGTCGGTATATTAGAGCAGGGAAACCCATCAAATATGTACAGTACAGGGTGAGGAAGGGGAGGTGTGACGTGTAGACTTATTTGCACACAGTCAAATAACAACAAAAAAAAAAAGTACACAAGTGCAAGTTTCACTGAAAACAATAACAAAGGTTAGTGGTTTTATTAAGATCAAAGGATCAAAGGATGCAAACAATTTATGGATAATAATAATAATAATAATAATACATTTTATTTATCAGCACCTTTCACGACTCTCAAGGTCACTTTACATATAGACAGTATCACAAAACAACATAACATGAAAAAAGTTTAAAAAGAGCTACAAAGTTAAAAAACGTCGTAAGAAGGTGCTACGCTCACTATATCTGCATTTGCCTTCCTTTTGAAAATTTTTGCACAGCTCCGTCTTGTATGAGGGACGGCGGGAAGGCACGTGCTGTTCATCCAAGCCATGAGCATAGTGGCAATACTCTCCATATTTTCATTTGCCTTCCTTTTGAAAATTTTTGCACAGCTCAGTCTTGAACTTGGGAAGGCGAGGGAGGCCTAACCAGGGACTGACTCCCACTAGCCAAGCTCATGTCTGAGAAAACGTAATTCTCGCTATCCTCTGAGGCAGTGGTTCCCAATCTTTCTCTGCAGGGCCCCCCTTTCCTAGATAGGAACATTAATGAGCCCCTGAGCCCCCCCCTCCTTTCTGTGGAATAAATCTGTTCCTCACATGAGAAAAGTCTTTCTGGAAATGCCCAGGTCAACCGGTGGTCTAGGTTTGCCAAATGTTAGGTATTACTACTGGGCAGCGAATATAAGCAAACTGACATATTGGATTACCACTTGGCATGAGAATCGGGGTCCTGTTTGGGCTGGCATACCTGACGAGTAAAGCTGTCAGTCTGGGACAGACTCCCACTAGCCACTAGTGGGGGAACCTTCATCGAGACTTCTTTTCTGTTCTATGGAAGAGAATTATAGTCAACACACAGTCCAGTATTTTAAATCTCCACACTTGCCAACTAAAATAGGCATTGATGATTAACGTGTATTGGACCCTTATAAAAAAATTTACTATATCCCAAATTTACATCGTAATTCAGAGTTTGAACCTACCCTCATGGGATAAAACTACAACAGCATGGGAGCAGGACCTGAATATTACACTCTCTAGGGAGACTTGGCAAGGCTGTTTAGAAACTATCCACGACTACTCCTTTTGCATCAGACAATGTCTGATTCAATTTAAGGTAGTACCTCATTTACACTACTCAAATGGCCGACTGGCCAAAATATATCCTAACGTCAGACCAGCATGCCTTCTTTCAAGTCAGAGTACTTAAGGAGCGCTGCTGCCAGGCAATAGTACCTGCAGAAAGGCAACATTATAATAGCAACTCAAATCTACATCCACACCAGTCATTATTAGTGGATTATTGACTAAAGTCTGATATTAAAGGTAAAGGTAAAGTCTACACTGAAATACATGTACTGCTCAGTATGTTGTCACAGAAACGTGTGTGATGTGCTTAGCGACTGTGGTATTATTAATTAAATAATTAATGCAGCTTAATTATATGCAATGCAGCTATTCGACACAGTGAGTTATACAGCTTGGCTAGCTTCTTTTGATCTGACAATGCACAATGGTGATGATGTCCATGCAGTATTAACATTAAACTAATAAGTTTTGAAAACTTATCTGTTTGCCCAGAGTGTACAGATGTTATGTTGCCGTTTTTGGGGTTCTCCCCGCTGAGTTAAGAGTTTCTGCTGCATTAGAGAAGTGCGTTTAAAACTACATTTAGAACGATCTGGTTGCCATTCTGTTAAGGGCCTGAGCCTGTGATTAAACAAGTCAGGTATTGTACATAACATCATTGCAGTTGTTATACGCATGTGCTGGTATTGAGTGCAAAACTTCTTTCTTTTTTTCTTTTCTTTTTTTTTTTTTTTTTAAGAAGTATCCACTTATTGTTAATGGATCCATATTTTTATTTTATTTTATTTATTAACCAGTTTGGTGATATCTTTCATTGTTGTTGTAATTTTTGTTTATTTTGTCTATTTGTCTGTATTACTGTTCAGAAAAAAATATATAAATAAAGCATTAAACCCTTACAAAAAAACTCCCAAGACACCAACTGTACCAAACACTGAAAGCATACTAACCCATGGGGTCTTACCTGGATAAGTGCATGTACAGTACTTTTAAAGCCAATAATTGAAAGCCCCATTTTTTTGAAGAACACTACATTACCATGTAAATATTAAAGTACCACCACAGTCCCAAGGAAAGACAGTTTAGCATAATCTTTCTCCATCTTTACCATCTTTAACTAAACCATTAAGAATTTCCCCCAAGTAAACTATTCCACAGGATCTTAATGGGTTTAAGAGAGTTTAACCAAGAAACAAAATCAGTGTTAACGTAAGCTTGTAGTTTACATAAGTTTAGGATGACAAAGAGACACAAGACAAACCACCGTATATTTTTGAGGCCTCCCTCCCAGTTAGCAAGCACATTTGGGCTGATTCTGTCTGAGTTGTGGCGCATTTGGTTCACTGTCGGCAACGGTAAAAGATTGTGGGCTGAGCATGGCGAGCGATTCTGGCTGACAGTCATAGTACAGTCCCACTGATATATGTATAAGACTGATACAGTATAGTACAGTCCCACTGATATATGTATAATATGACTGATATAGTACAGTCCTACTGATATATGTATAATATGATCTTTTTCTGTTTAATAATTTTTTCTTTAATATTGGAAAACCATTAAAACTTACTGTATGGGACATTTTTTGTTAACTATATCCTCAATCAGTATTTTTCTTCTGACTTATGTTTATTTTAAAAAAGGAAAAGTAAAAACAAATGAAAGCATTATTTTTTTCTTCTCTAAAATCTTGCTTTTAAAAATATTAATCCATGTGGAATACTTTGTGTATAGGGCTTTTTCTATTGAGCGTTCAGTATTTGATCTATGCTGAACAGCCAATCCTGAAATAGGTGGGGGTTAACGTTTCTGTTTAGACCAATCAAAGTCTGTTAGGCGTCACTGCTACTTCACTGGACTCCATGAGGCCGTTGAAGGCATCATGCTGATTCACTCTGGATAATGATGAGCAAATTGTGGTAAGTGAAATACTTTTATATATAATTTATTATTTTAACGTTCCATTTAACCTTTTCAGTCAGAGATTTTAGCTTAAGATTCTGTTGGGAATAGCTGGAACGGTATGTTGGGATTTATCGTTCATTTTAAAATCTAGTTAAGAGAGGTGGCTAACAATGACGCTAACATTAACCGGTTCAAACAAGTCAAACATTGACATAACATAACAACACCTACAGGGCTCTCAAGTTTAAACAGATGTTTAACGTGAGATTACAACTGCAGAGCTCTCAAGTCTCACGTGCTGACCTCGGGACACATGCGTTTAATACAACAATCTTACATACCACACCACATTTCTGTTGTGGACATAATGATTCATATCTCCTTATTTGTGTACTACTCTATGTGTTTTGGAATAGTTTAATCCTAGAAATGTTGGTGCTGTCTTGATCTTGAAGGTATGATTTATGCGCTATGCCTTAGAAGCAGGTGGCATTTTGTGGCAAAGTGTTTTACATGCCTCGTCTGTTTGTTGTTACAAAGTTACAAAGTGAAGTGTAATTAAATATAATTTATAAATCATTAGTTTGTTGAAAAGCATTTATATATTGTTAAAAGTAAAGGTATATATGTAAAAGTAAAAATAAACTTTATTGAAATCAATTGTGTAGCCATTGTGGTTTATGTCATCACTAAACATTTTAGGGCCCAAATCAGAAAAACCATGTCTGAGCAGTCACAGGGCCATCATTCTTTGCGGTATCTGGGCAGGAATATGAATAGTGTTGGCCGGATCTGTCCCAGAAGAATTTTGTAACTGGGCTGACAGCGCTCAATGCGCAAATGTGTTTTTTTTTCAAAAGGTAGCCTATCTTATGTCTCCAAAGTTTACAGCCAATCACATCAACTGAAGTTCGAGAGTATGATTTAATGTTGACAACACTGCGCTACATTCACACATTGTAGCGGTCTCTTGGAGGGAATTGTACGTTTGGCCAGAGAATGTTCAGGTTTGACTCAGTCAACACCATGCGAAAATGGCTGGGGATGGCGGTCAAAACATCCAATTGCGAAGCGTAAATTTATAGTCATGTCTATCATGTGCTACCTTATTGGAAAATACTACCATACAGTACGTGGTTTATGCCTCCGTCGTACATATCTATAGGTAGGACATTCTGATGGCTAAATTAGCCTATCAAAACATGCTTCCTGCTTGAATATATGTAGGTAGGACGTTCTGATGGCTAAATTATGCTATCAAAGTATGCTTTGTGCTTGTATTTATATATGAAATAAGAAATGTTGTTTCTAAGAATCATACTTCAGGATCATACATACCTCCAACTGCGCAGAATTTTCCTTTCATAAAAACCTTCATTCTCCATGGGGTCTATGAGCAGTATTTTCCTCACTGAGATGTTGACAATCTAAAAAAGAAAATCTGTATTTAAAATAGTTTTTGCCAATTAAACCCACTTAAGAATAACACAATCAAATCAAAAATGCTGTGTGCACATGCATCCCAAACAAAGTTTTCAGATGTTCTGAAACTTACTTCTGTATTAATAGAGTCCTCTGCATCCTTATCCATGTCCTTTGCTGTGGCCTTGCGTGTGTCCACTGAATTTATAGAGGCCAGCTTGGAGCTCAGTTTCTTGATCGCGTCAAGCAGTAAAAAGTGGAATCTGGGCACAAAAAAAAAAAAAAAACCACTTCATCGCAATTTTCTGCATGACAAAATATTTGTACACAACTCTTATGCTATAACAATACATTTTCAAAGTCAGAATAAACCATCTTCTATGGTAAAGTAATTTTGAATAACTCAAAATTTAGTGTTTACATAAGTATTCAAGTTATTCTTCTTCAGGTAGTGCTCTGGAAGCTCTTATCTGACCACAAATAAGGTAGTACTTGTGTGTCCTGAAGTAAGGTTTCTTACTTCAAACTCACAATGACAAAAGACTAGAGAATGATTATCACAGATTTTGCATGGACAAATAAAGGGTTAGGGTAAACATATATGGGTGAGGGAGGCTGCACAAGAAAACTGTAGCTAAATAAAGTGCATATATACTATGTTCACCTGAAAAATGGCCAATGATTGCAGCTATAAGCTAAACACTTTGTTGTGTGTGTTTGTATGTTATGTTCAATAGATTTACACATCTTCTGGTTTGCTCATTAGTACATTCAATCATATTAGGCCTGAGTGTTAGAACACTAGAAATAGTAACTGAAGCATTTTTTTTTTTTTGAATAGCAATAATAAACATTTAAAGCATATTATAAAAGGATCATGATGCATAATACACTACTACTAAACCAGAATTATATAATGGATAAAACAATTATCACTAAATATCTACATCATAAATAACATGGACGTGCAGTATCATGATAAATTGTTTTGGCCACGTCACCAAGCCCTAACATATCTGACTACTTTAAATCAGGACAAAATGTTTTCAATTACTCCTTACTTGCAGAGTAGCATTGTCTCTCCTGTTGGCTAACTCTCCCAACTGGTCTTCAGTCTGAGCCTTAATTTTGCCCAGTTTCTTCTGAGAGAATAGCAGGAAGGCATCATCTCTGGAAGATGAATGATCATGCTTAGCCTTCCACTTCTTAATGGCCTTAAAGTGACGATGAGCTGCCTGGGGGTCCAGTTTAGCCAGCACTTCAGCCAAGCACTGTGATTTTCTTATAACCTTCAGAAACAAAATATAAGACTCAATTTCTACCAAATTGGATTATTTTTGCACAAAAAACAAAGCGCATGTTCGCTTGAAAAGTTAACAAATGGACAACAGCTTAAGGAAAATAAGTGTCAACTTTAATAAAGAAGTAAAACATACAATACTAACCTTTTTTTCCGCACACACGATGTCAGGGTAGGATAAAATAATAGGCGTGTACGCTTAGCACGGAAACATGGCCGTTTTGAGTTGTGCGCATGCGCAGTAACAACAGGTAGGACGGGTGTTTTATCAGAACACTGGCGCGTATATTCCGAAGGGGGGCGATGTTGCGACATGACAGGTACCATCCACTATCAGCAGCTTAAATTAATACATTTTACTAATCAGAATAAATTCTGCAATGAAACTCAGTCTGATCTGAAAATGGTCTTTATTAATGTATGCTTTGTAATAACAATGTTCCAGCATCACAAAGCGTAAGAAACTATAGGATTAAAATTAAAATTATTTGTTAATGAAAAAACTCAAACAAAGCAGGCATTAAAATAAACTGCAGCACTATAAAATTGATATGTATTTCTAAAATCTATGAGAAAAAGTAAAATATTAATTTTTATTCTCAGCATTTAACAGATGATTAAATATGTGAGGTGAAAATTCATCCAATATTAAATACAGGAGAGATGATCAGTGGTGCTGAATTTTTACCTCTTTCATTATCATAAGGACTGAAGAGTGGATAGAGTCTCTGAGTGAAAGACTAATCAGTGAAAGAGTAGATATGAGATCTGGACCCTCCTCATAATCCACAAACACCCCCACCTTCTCTCTCAGTGTGAGGCGGACAGGAGGACCAGCATTAGCCCAGTACTGATTCTCATTCCACAGTCCCACAGTCCAGATTCCATTCTGAGGTTTCAGTGTAACCTGTCACTGCTCTCTCTCATGACTCCTAAATCCCACTCAGTTTTCCCACTGACCTGCACCTCATAATAAAATCTCCCTGAAGAGAAACTCTGCTTTCCCAGATGAATTAAACCTCTGTGGTGGATCAGGGAGATTCTGTCACTTGTGTCCATGTGTCACTTGTTTTCCATCAGCAGTCAGGATGAGATATGTATTTGCTGTATCAGGATCCAGAGTCACATCCACTGAGAGAAATACACAGTGAGAGATTTGAGTTTGCAGGTAAAAAAGATTCAATCATCATCAGTGGATCATATTCATTAGATTTATAAGAGGATTTGTAGAAGATTAAATAATGAAACATTTTAAATGATCCTGTAAAAAGAGAAACTTCTACAGTTTATGGTAGGAGCCTGTCGGAGATGAAAAATATCAAATGTTTTCCTTCTGAAACTTTAGTGATTTATTTGTGTTTGCAGTTTTTGTTCTTCAGGAAAAATATAGAAAGAGTCACAGAACACGAGAGAAAAACATTTGAGGAAAAACTTGATCCTGAAGAACAAAAGTGTCATGTTCATATGCAGGACGCAGATGCAAGGAAATATGATGAGAGAATATTTATTAATAAACTCCACAAATACCCACGCAGGGAGTTTTCCCTTGCCACCGTTGCCTCAGGCTTGCTCATTAGGGGATTTAAATATATATTTATATAAGATAAATTTATAGATTCATAAATTCAGAAGCAAAATTTGTAAAGCTGCTTTGAGACAATTTCCATTGTTAAAAGCACTATATAAATAAAGTTGAATTGAATTGATCACTCTCATCATATACTCATGGTTTTAAACGTAATAAGAGAAACACTAAGCAAGAATGAAAACAATAATGAAATTTGCTTGAATGAATAGAACACTAATCACTTAGGAAATAAAGAACAGTCATCCACAATTAAAGCTTGAGAAACAATCACAAGCTAAAATCTGATTCATGTTCAGAAGAGTACATCATAACTCATCATGATTAGAGAGACACAAATTGATCAAATTGGATTTATAGAAATACCAAGAGATTAATGTAGAGGACTGATAATAGGCATCTATGCAAAAGTGTAGATCTTTAAAGATCACCTGGTTAATTTTACTTGGCTGTGAATTTTTCAGCAAGAAATCCCAAACTTTGAGCAGTAGTATATATTTTCATGAACAACACTAGAACTATACAATAATATACATTACACTATAATATACACCATATTAATCACTCTGATCACATACTCTTCTCATACTTCATAAGAAGTAAAGAACATTCATCAATGATCAAAACCAATGAAAGAATCATTAGTTTAAACCCAATTCATGCTCAGAAGAGTACATCATAATTCATCATTGTGATTAGGAAGACATAACACTTTCAAATCACATTTCCTAGTTAAACACTATAGAAATGATCCCTAAAAGTATAGTCTTAACTTTTCACCTCCTCAGACAGTCGAGCTCTTCAAATAACATACAGATCCTGAAGATGGTAGATTCTACACATAACACACATGAAAACAAACATGACAAAATAATTTCTAAAAAGTTTTTATTTTCATAAATATACAAACATTTCCATCACACTTTCCAAACACTAAAAAAGAAATCACTCAGTGTAACTTCCTTAGAAGTGGAGAGAGAGTAATGAGATTATTGTATAGTTGTATTAAAGGCATGTTGAAAGATTGATTATAATTATGTCTTGAACTGAGATTATGGCTCATGGGGCAGATGGTGGCCTGATGGTTAGGGAGGTGCCCCTATAATCGGAAGATTGCAGGTTCAAATCTCATGACCAGCAAGGTACCACTGAGGTACCCTGAGCAAGATGTCACTCCCAAGCACTGCTCCCCAGATAGTGAAAATAGCTGCCCTCTGCTGTGTGTCATTTTACATATGAGATAAATGCAAAAAACACATTTCATTATTATGCACCATGCAGAACAACCCAAAAATTGTTCTGCTAAAAAGGAGTTTAGCAAAAAGGAGTAAAAAGGAGTATTTATATATTTTTTAGACTCCTCAAAAGCTCCTAACCCCCCCACCAAAAAAATTAAACAGCAACAAAAAACTGTAAATAAAACCTCTTTTTTTTCTTTTGCTTTACAAAGAAAGCATTAATCACTCAGACCATGTACTCTTCCTCTCATACTCCATAAGAAGTAAAGAACATTCATCAAAGGTTAAAGCTCATGAAAAAAATCACATGCTAAAACCCGATTCATGTTCAGAAGAGTACATCATAACTCATCATTATGATTAGAGAGACGTAACACTTTCAAATCACATTTCCTAGTTAAACACTATAGAAATGATCCCTGAAAGCATAGTCTTAACCTTTTAACTCCTCAGACAGTCGAGCTCTTCAAATAACACACAGATCCTGAAGATGGTAGATTTTAGACTTTTACATTTCGGTGACATAAGTGTAATTACTTTGTGGTGGAACATCTCTTAAAAACAAACAAACAAATGAACAAACAAACTCCATACAGATATTTGCTTAAGGTTAATCCTAATGAGTGCAATCTTCTTCTTGAAACTGAAGAAATACACGACCACTGAAAAGTTTGGAATCACTTGGAAATTTTCTCGTTTTCCATAAAAACACACATGGAATTAATCCATATAATGGAAAAACAGCAAATAAACGGGACATACAGACTTTGTCAGAGTTAGAAATAATGATTTTAATGGAAATGATGAATGTGTTCTTCAAACTTTGCTTTCATAAAAGACCTTTTGTGGCAATTACAGCCTGGTAGACCTTAGGTACTGTAGATGTTAATTTTTCAAGGCTTTAGAGGTTGATAGTTTTTCAGTCCACAAAATTGCAACTTGAGTATAAAGTTCTGTTACCGTCTCTAAAAACTACAACCAGTAGTGCAGTTCATCCAGGGCCGCTGCTGGACTTTTGGGTGACATAAGTGTAATTACTTTGTGGTGCAACACCTCTTAAAAACAAACAAACAAACAAACAAACTCCATACAGATATTTGCTTAAGTTCAATCTTAATAAGTGCAATCTTCTTCTTGAAACTGAAGAAATACACGACCACTCAAAAGTCTGGAATCACTTAGAAATGCCCCCTGCTGTATGTCACTTTACATATGAGATGAATGCAGAGAACACATTTCATTGCTGTGCACTGTACAGAACAACTGAGAAACTATGCTGCTAAAAACTAATTCTTTATATCTTGCCATGTTTTTAAACTCCACAAAAGCTCTTAACCCCCGAAAGTTAAACAGCAACAAAAAACTGAAAACAAAATTTTTCTTTCTTACTTTACAAAGAAAGCATTATTCACTCAGATCATGTACTCTTTCTCTCATACTCCATAAGAAGTAAAGAACATTCATCAACGGTTAAAGCTCATGAAAGAATCACAAACTAAAATCTGACTCATGTTCAGAAGAGTACATCATAACTCATCATGATGATTAGGGAGACATAACACTTTCAAATCACATTTCCTAGCTGAACACTATAGAAATAATCCCTGAAAGTATAGTCTTAACATTCCAACTCCTCAGACAGTCGAGCTCTTCAAATAACACACAGATCCTGAAGATGGTAGATTTTAGACTCTACATTTAGGTGACATAAGTGTAATTACTTTGTGGTGCAACACCACTAGTTTGAAATAATGATTTTTATGCAAATGATGAATGTGTTCTTTGCTTTAATAAAAAAAAAAAAAAAAAAACAACTTTTGCAGCAATTACAGCCTGGTAGACCTTAGGCATTCTAGCTGTTAATTTTTCAAGCTAATCTGATGAGATTTCA
>JAOVYU010125537.1:0-12983 GCA_025674565.1 Synodontis membranacea
ATAATTGTAAAAAGGTATAAACTGGCAAAACTAGTTCTGAAAATAGTCATATATTGCTGTGGGGTGACGTACTATTTTTAAACAATAGTCATATACTTCTTTGTGGTGGAAATATCATTTGGTCATTAAGGGCCTTACCATGCAGAATATAGTGTACTACTATAATGTGTTCATTGTATAAAATACTGTATAATATAATACCATGCAAAATATAATGTGATTTTATTTTTTTTTTTATAAAATATCGTAGCTATGTTATTTTAACAGCTATAATATTTCATAGAATGAGCACATTATATTTTAGGTGGTGTTATCTTCTACTGTACTCAAACTAAAAGAACAAAAGCCTCGGATAGAATGAATCGAGTTAGCAGTCATTAAAACAGGACAGAAGAACATCTCCTAAACACAACAGATGACGTTAAACGATCGATTCTAGCTATAATAACTTACCTGAATAAGTGGTTTTAATCCTCAATGATTAACATAGTTTAATACGCGGTACATAAATGCTGGAGAGACCGATACAAAATCGGTTTAGCTGGCTAACTCGCTAATCGTTAACCTTATCATGCACCTCTCTAACACTGTAATGATTTTCTAAAGATATGTAAAAATATGGAATGTAGAAATCAAGCAGGGCTTACTTTATATACAACGGGTCACGCGTCGCGGGATGAATAATTCTGTCTCGGTCTGTGTCCTCAGTGTGTCTCGGATCCTCGGCCAATCGGAGCGCCGCTCTCTCTACGATTGGCCGGATCTCGGCCAAATCGTGGTGACGCTCGGTAGCGTCCCGCAAGGCTATTGGCCGACTGGAAGGGGGCGTTGCTCTGTGAATTGCATAATTTCATAATAGTGTCGCGCTTATTCTTAAATGTATAACGTCAAGATTGTTCATTGTCCTCCATCGTACGCACGCTGAGAACTGTTTTAGTGATAGTATATGTTTATTCTACTTCTAAATTCCGACTGGTTCATTCACTTTCCTCTGACGTGACGTCTCCCCGGCTCAAGACAAACCTCCAACGTCCAGGTCGCAGCTCGCCGCAGAGAAACGCTGAGAAAATATACATACAAAATGAATGATGTTCGGTCGTTTGGACGCTCTCGGCGAATTTGGTCTGAATGTACCATAATGGCGCGTGTTTCTTTGCTTTGCTGTTTTAATGCACTGCTGTGGAGCTGCGCAGCTGGAAAGTGTTTGAAAGGTGAGTATAGGGCGGTGAGTGTGAGCGAATTTCTTCTCTCTGTGTGAATTAAAGAATAACGGAATTCCAGTTCTCTTTGACCGAAGGAAAACGTTTTTCTTGTTTTAAAATCGTTATCTTTAAGCCGCATGTAAAAAATATATATATATATTCGGTGGACATTTGATGATACTACTATCAGAGGACATGATTCTCCCAGCTGACCCCGCAGAGATGAACCTCTAGACATGTTTAAACTTGACTGTAGGCCACACAACTTATTTATTTAATTATACATTTTTTTTGCGCTGATGCTGTCAAGGTGACGAGAGAAATACGATTTTAGTTGTACTTGTAAAGAAGCAAGACCCCAGTGGAAATGTGTACATATAAAAAAAAAAAAAAAAAAAAAAGCTGTACAAGCTCACTGCAGAGTAAGCACTTTTCCAACCACAGAGAGGGGAAACCACAGAGCTCAAGAACCCTTCCTCGAAATTAAGATAAAGTCGTGATCTTTCCGCAAATCAGTTTGTAGATTAAAAAAAACAATGCAGCAGCGACTCACTTCCAGAAAACGTTTACCAAGAATACCAAGAACACCTGCCTGCTTGTGCATTGCATTTCAATGATTTATTGTGTTTTAAGGCTGCTCTCTGACCAGCAAGAACTTCTCCTACACATGTAAAAATGTCAGCACAGAGAGAGGATACCTGTTCTATGTTCCTGATAGTGTACCAGGTGAATGCCTGAAAAGGTGTGAGCATGGCTGGTACCACAAGGTGAGCCTTTCTTCACTGAAGTGACTTTCTCTAAGCATGTAACTATAATGCGTGACTCTTCCTCATCCTTTTATTGATCTTGTAGAACAACACCTTTCTGGTTGACTCAAAAGAGCCTCAAGTGGGTAATTTGTCCAAATCTATAGTAGAGATTACGCTTTGGAAACTGACTACTTACACCTGTTTGGATGGACCGTACTGGAAAATGGACTGTCAGTGCTCAGGAAATGTAAGCTTTTTTTTTAATTTATTCTTTTTTATTTTATTTTATTTTAATAGAAAATCCTATAATCTCATGGGAAGAAAAGTACATGATCTGTCATAGTACAGTGGTGATAATCCTGGATCAGTTGAGAATAGCAGACTGGGATTTCAGATATTTAAGCTTCTGATCACAAGTGCAGAAATATTACCAGATGACTCATGTAAGCAGTACAGCGGGTTCCAGCTGAAGAATTCACAGAATTTTTTTAAAGTTAAAAAATACAGAATTAATATGTATGTATTTATAACATAATGTTTATTTATGTAAAAAGAGCCACAATGTGAAATGTGGACACACCAGACCAAATTAAATAGTGAATTTATTCTCGATATTGTATTTAAAGCTTCTTATTAACAAAAGAACAAAGAACAAAACAAAGCAAAGTAAAGACAAAGAAATAGAAAAAACCTCTCAGATCCCTTTAATGCATCTCGATTATTTCATCTGCACCACATGGGTCATCTCAGATAGACATCTTTTAAAACAAGGGGGCAGATAATTCTAGTTAAAGACAATAATCTTTGCTGCAACCATACCTTCATTAAGACCTGTTGCTGAGCTTGAAATTTTTGGCCACAGAATCAGAATATCCATAAATGTCTAAAGCTGTAAATAAAAAAATAAATAAAAAAAGGAGAGAGAGAAATGGACAGAACCAAAATAGATATGCCAGGGTAAAATATGCAATTTTAAATTTGCCCATATTTTATTTATTTTTTAAGTGAAGAGAAGTAAACACAATTTACAGCATTTATTTATTGCAAAGGTACAGTTACTTTCAATGAGCTTAAAAATAGTAGCGAAAACATAATAAAATTACATTGAATTTGAGGCCTGTGCAAAATTATTAACAACTTTCCAGTTGTAAAGGCTCAGAAGTTACTCATGAGTTATGAGTATGCTCAAGAGGAGACAGGGCAAGAATTGTCATTAGGATTAACAATTCCAGAGCATGATCATTTCAGTAACACAATCAACAAAATATGCAATTTGGCAAATGTGCCCAAACTTCTGCACACAACTAAATATCTTGGAGACTTTTGGTCTTGAATGCCATATGGAGTAACTCTAATAAAATTCACCATTAGCACATTATGGCCTTGTAACTGTACAGTCTCATTAACTTCACTGTTGTACTCCTTTTTTCAGGCCAATTTTGTGGCTTCCTATATACGTAAGTGTGCATCCCATTTGGATTATTTTAATAAACTCTGAAGACGATTTTGTCTCCAGATTACACTCAATTTATACTTTAATTGTATATTTGGATGTCTGATTTTTACTGTTTTTTTTGTTGGTTTTGTCTTTGCAGGGACAAAGACTAAGGATGTGGATATGAAGGTGGATGATGGGGAGGCATACTCAAACAATGCACCATGTAGGTAGTTTCTTCACATGGGTCTTAATTGTTTTCATTTAATGTCAAGTCAATTTGAATTTATGAAGAAAGGGAACAAATGTGTAATAAAGTCATAAAAAGTGACAGTGACATAGTGTTTGCTATAAAAATAAATATAATAATAATTTGCTATCATTGATCAGTTGAAGCTGTTTTAGGGCTCCATCCGAACACTATGGCTGTATGCTTTATAGTACAGCCTCACTGAAAGAATCCTAGTGAGTGGAAATGGGGTGCTAGTGAAGCACCTCACTGTCAGTGACCTCATCAGGCCAGTGAATCCTGATGACAATTATCAGCAGGTATGGGATAAGATGCAAATGGCTTGTAGTCTGTTGTGGCATATTTCATGTTTCCACTTTTTGTGACTCTACAGTGTTGTACAGAATTCAGCAATTAAACCTCAGCATTATTCTTGTGGATCTGATATGGGCAGCAAGACCCAGGCTCTTATATTTAAGCACTCAGGGGGACTTATATTTAGTGCACTTCAGGGACTGCTGGACAATGGCAAGTCTGTCTACCCTGCAGATGTTTCTTTTTACAAAACATAACATGTATGGCACCTTTTCTTGCTCCCCCTGCCTACATTACATCACCCATGTTTGTGAATCAGGCAAATGAACTTCTAGCATTCTAGAAAGCTCAATCTGCATGTTCTTTGAATGTTCTATTCTGTGCCCAGTATGCAAATTATAGTATTATATTATTGAACTGCATGCAGCTATATGTTGATCAATTATAATATTGATCAATTATAGACAGTTCCCCTGTCTAATCATTAAAAATTTGTCTAATGTGTGAGAAAGATCATTACCATGGCCTGGACACTAGCATGGGGGTGTTTCATCCACATGGAGATTACTGAGAGGGCATTATCACTTCAGGAAATCTGCAGCTACCTGGCTATCCTTTTGCAAGCCCTGTCAGGTTAATATCTTCCCCAAATTATTCTGTGAATTTGGCAGTCATCTCTGAACACATTCTCAGTCCCACTCATAATCTTGTATACGATTATCTAGGGGTGTATCTAGGTGTTAAATGCCATCCCTGGTGTTTAGAAGGGATGAAACAGAACATTAGTTGTGGATGTGACTTTGGTTTAACTAACAGATACACTCATGAGTAGGTTCCAAGAAAAGAAGTGGCATGACACAGAAGTGTTTGTAGCAAATATTACAGTACATCACCATCATATTGTGGCTTTGTTGAAAGTCTCATCCTGCGCCTTGCATGTAGTGTTGCATTTTCTGAAGCGCATGCATTAACTGGGTGCTAATTACCTTTATCTTTTTTTTTTTTAGTACATTTTTTGTGGCTCCTTCCTTTTATAGTGGTGGCTCTGTTAGTGTGGTATTGAACGCCAAAAGGCTGTAAAAAGGTGAGTACAAAAATCTGTCTAATATTCAGTGGCTCAAAAATGAAAGCAGTAAAAAAAAAGCTGATACTACAGTTGATACTGGCAGGATGTGATGATTCTATGTAAATAACAAATACTGTGTGTAATGAAAGTCCCAAGTTGAGTCAAACAAGAAACCCTGACTTAAAAGGGAGAGATAGAGCTTGATAACTGCTAGTGCCTAGTTCATCGTTATAGTTTTGGAGGAGGTTTTGTGGCTTGGAAGTGTTAACATTGAGGCAAACTATATATACATACACACACTTGTTGCATCTGTTAATTAAAATTGGCCTCTATGCAATGGTTTTACTATATTTTCCATGTATTAATTTGTATCTCCATCCTATTCTGTTTATAAAGTAGTAATTTTTGTTCTTGTACTCTTACCCCAGGAAAGGAATTGACCGATTGATGAGTGCTCCACGCGTTGGAAAAGGGATGATCCTGAGCTCAATTCCTAGTGATGTAAAACCAAAGTGTCTGAATAGCTTGCTTATGTAAGTTTGAAATGTGAATTATTTAAAGGTCCACTAAGTAGGATTCAACCAACTGAATACCCCTCCATTACCCGTCCATTTCACACATGTATTAAAACACACGGTGGCCATCAGTTCCAAATACTTTCACATTCCCTCAAAATTTGGGTTCTCAAACATGTTAGACAGCACCACCAAACACTGATTCCATTCTTTGTCTTTTTCATCCTTCTGCACCTTATTTCCATATTACTGCTGACACTTGTAAAAAATGTGAAACACGGAATGCGCTGTTTAGAGGTTTGTCTGTTCTGTGCCACTTGTAGCAGTGTAATGTCCGGGCTCTGTAGACCCACACCCTATGTAGCTATAAAGTGATCATTCTAAGCTTACGAAGAACACAAAGATTCTTAGTTTCCAGTAATTATACACTAATGAACACATACTTATGAATTCCATAAGTATATTATGCAACATATACTCCAATTCTGCCATTAGGTACCTTTAAAATCCTACATGGTGGACCTTTAAATATATTTCCAAATTTAATGGAAATCTAATGTTTTTCCAGATTTAGGATGCACATTATGTTTTATTGTATTTTATATATAAACAAAAGACTTTATACACACATATATACTAGTACATCTCAAAAAAAGATATAATATTGTGTCAAAGTGTGATATTTACATCAGTTACTGAAAGTGAAAAAAAGTGAAAATGTAATATAGTCTAAACTCATTACTCATAAACTAAAATGTTTCAAGCACTTTTCTGTTTAAATTTGGATTCATTATTCATCATTATTCATTATAAATACCACCATCTCAATTTATTAGAATATATCTTAGAATTTGAAATATTATAAATAGTTAGAATATAACAGTATAAATACCACATATCTCTCAGTCTGGTTCAGTACACACAACCAAAATCAAGCAACAGAAGGTCTTCCCCGGAAGGGAAAAGTTTGGTAGGAAAAGTTGCACAAGCAACAGGAATAACTGCAGCCTTGAGAGGATTATCAAGAAAAGTCTTGGGAGAACTTGGGAGAGCTTCACATGGAGTGGACTGAAGCTGGTGTCGGTGCATCAAGAACCACCACACAGACGTCTTCAGGAAAGAGGCTACAACTGATCAAAGTAAATTTTACCTCAAATCAAGGTCCTAGAATCTGGAGGAAGAGTTTCAGAGCCACCGAATCCAGGTGCTTAAAGTCCAGTGTGAAGTTTTTGCAGTCTGTGATGATTTGGGTGCCATGGCATCTGCTGGTGTTGGTCCACTGTGTGTCCGAAGTCAACGCAGTGTCTTTCTCTCTACCAGGAGCTTTTAGAGCACTGCATTCTTCCATCTGCTGACAAGATTTATGGAATCCAGACTTCCTTTTCCAGCAGGACTTAGCACCTGCTCACAGTGCCAACACTACTACCAAATGATTTGCTGACCATGACAATTACTGTGCATAGAGAATCTAAGGGGTATTGTCAAGAAGAGAAACACCCAACCCAAAAATACAGGTGAGCCAAGGGCTGCTATGAAAGCAACCTGGGCATAACTAACACCTGAGCAGTGCCACAAGCCGATTCCCTTCATATCATGCTGATGATGCAGTAATTCAAACCCCAATCAAGTATTAACTGTATAAATGAAAATAATTTTCAGATGTTTGACATTTCTGTATTGCAAAATATTTTTTTTTTTTGAGATGCACTAGTATATTTTTTTTAAAGGTGCTTTATGTACAGTGTGTCCCTTAAAATTAGCTATAGTTCATATATATTTTTTACAGACCATGATGTTTCTGAGCAAGATCTGAACAAATCTGAATAAATTCTACTCTGTGTAGGAAATCAATTTATTTGAAAGTGCAGGATTGCCCAGAGAAAATTAGGAATGTTGAACTTTTGTATAAGTAGATTATTGAGGCCTGAAATATCATTACTCCTGACCTCATTAACCGTGTGTTTATTGGCTGGATGTTTTTACTAAATTTGAATGTTGAAAAAAATGGTTCTGTAAATAATATTTTGCAAAAATTGGCTGATTTTTATGACACCCTGTATTTGTGTGTATATTTTTTGTATTTTGTCCAAATGGTGCTTGTTTGCATGAACTACTGGTACAGTGTAATAAAGACACATGCTGTGCCATCTGTATCAAAAAGTCATTTTAAGTTATTTTTTCCCAACTGTTGCCAAACCAGATTTATAGAAATCCAAATAACTAGCTAACATAACATGGAGTAGTAAATGCAGAATTAATCCTGAGGCCATCATTTGATTTTGATTTTTTAATGTATGCATATGTACATACACTAACTTGTAGCTTTTTGTAACACTGGAGGAACCTCTCAATATTGATAGATTTATTAAACACAACAGATTTAATGTTTGGTCATAAGAAAGCATTTGCCAGGGGTGATCCAGTGTGTGCTTTTGATTAGACTTTGACCATCCTAACAGAATAGCTCAACAGAGAATTACTAAAGTAGCATACTAATGTTGATACCTGTTGGTAAGCTTATACCTTTTTACAGTGCAAAATGGTAGGCGATAAGTAGTCTAACTCCAACTTTTAAATCCAGAGATACTTGAAGCTGGTGGTCCTCTGGTTGCCTTGTGTGTTGGTTTTGGGTCTAATGAAGCAAGAAGCAATAATATTTCTATATTGTGATACTTTTTTATTTTTTATTTATTTGTACTTTTTTTTTTTTTTTAATTCCAGTTTATTTCCAAGAAGCAGCTGAGTGACAGACATGGCCAGGAGTGGTGATCAGGAGAGAGAGATATAGCCCATGGTGCTTTTATGATTAGGTCATTAATTCAGCATTCCCCTCCTAAAAAAATCTTCCACAAAATTTACACCGCTACTTGTAATTCTGCCAATATGCATCTCTGTCATCATTTGCTAACCAAATGTACCAGCTACCACCACCCTGCCTGTGGCTTACATACTGCACAGAAACACACACCCTTTATTGCACATCAATGCAAAAGTGGTTAGTCGGCAGAACCGAATTCCCAGTTTGGGGGGGGTCTCTATTAGCCAAACATCCCTACTTGTAGAATAATGTATTCATAAGTATGTTTTCGATAGTGTATAAGTACCTGTAACTATGAACCGTTGTTTTTGTAAGCTTAGAATGAACTATTTATATCTGCATAGGGTGCGGATCCACTTCTACGGAGTCACCATGATCAACTTACAAACCTCTAGAGAGCAACTTTTGCATTTCAACACCTTGCTAAAATAATCGCCTAACTCATTTTTTCAGGTTTTTCAGGAAACACAAAAAACATATGACATTTAGGCCATTGTCCTAAAGTGGTATAATCATATTATCAACTGAGGGTGTAGGCAATTTTACCATAGGTGGCCAGCATCATGAGGAGATGATTTAGGCAAAAATGTCAATTTTTGCCAAAAAAAATGACTTAGGCGATTATTTTAGCAAGGTGACGATTTGGCATTTTACATATGGCAGTGTGAATTGGGAAGGAAGCACCAGAATCACGAAAAAGAAGAAAAAAGGAGGATAGGAAAGAAGAGGAATCAGTGTTGGTGCTGGCTAACAAATTTTAGAACCCAAGTTTTGAATAAGGAAGGATCAGACTTATAATGCAGCATGGAATATGGTACAGGCACCCGATGGCCACCGAACATTCTAATACGCTTGAAAAAGCAGGGAAAGGGATAGGTGTTTAGGTGGTTGAATCCTACATAGTGGACCTTTAAGGCCCTGGAATATTATTAGAATTATATACTGTATACTTTCCTGTAAGATTCCTCTAGATTTTCTATACTTTCACAAAGAGCTGAATCTCTTACCTACTGCAGTATACTGTATGTTACATATGTGGTAGCTCCACCTAGAAGAAATAAAATAAGTTGGCCAGATGAATAAGGACTTAAGGGTTTTACAAGAAGTGTCGATGAAGAGAATGTAGTCTTTTTTACATTATGTAAGAGTCAAAGTTTTGAGCTGTTAAGCTATTTTCAGCAAAGAGGCAAGGCACATAAACTCAAACACACATGCTTGCATTGCAACAACATACTGTGTTCATTCAGTTTGTACACTACTGTAGTCTGTAAAACAGCTGAACAAAGTAAAGTAAAAGAAGCACAGTGATGTAAAATAAAGTTATAGATTGGCTGATTTGTTTTAAGAAATGGGCCATTAAAAAAAAATTCTTTTTATTCTTGAACACATACCACCCACTGTTCCAAGAAGCCTGGACTGTTACAAGTCTCATGTGAGTCATTTGTGAGTTAAAATGTCACACTTTAGTAAAAGGGCATTTTGACATTTTGAATAAACAATAGAAACCTCATGTTGTATATTGTATGATATAAAGTCTTCATTTCTTTCAGTTTTTTTTTTTCATTATTGGGGCTTCCCCCAACCACACATATGCTTGGGGGTTTTGGATTAATGCATGACTTCCTGTATTGTTTTTTGAAGGCTGAGCCTCTTTTGATCTGCTGCTATGACTTGGTGTTAACATGTAACTGGAGAGGAAATGTTGCTGTTCATTTTTTTTTTCTCAGTTCCTGCACTGTAGACACACAAAAAAGGAGTAATTCCTCCAACAGGAACTATGAAAAAAATATTTGGTCTGATAGTGCCTATTGAAAACTACATGCTGTTTATACATCTAATTAATCAGGCTAATTCTACTGAATTCAGCACAACTCACAATTAATTTGTGTTCATTTGGGGGGAAAAAAACACCAGAAAAGAAGAGGTAATGACCCTTGTGTCTTCACTGGTAGCTATGAGCATGCTTTTTTTTTTTTTTTTTTTAAAGGCTGTAGCTGTTGGTTAGGTTTGTTCTTAAGGGATTACATAAGGGCAGCTCAGCTTGATCTATTCACACCTCAGCGTCAGATTATTAACAGAATATTATCAGAATATTATTATCAGAATGTTGAGGTGCATGACTAAGTACTGACACTGAAGTAAAAGTCTTGGTATGTTAATGAAGAAAGAAAGAAATAAAGAAAGAAAGGAGGAAGGAAGGAAGGAGGAAAGGAAGGAAGGAACTGCTATTTCTTTCTTAGTCAGTGTCTTTTACATTGTGTCTTAATTGGAGTCATTTTGTGTGCCGTGACATGTGGCCATCTCACATGTCCTACAGATTTAGCAATTATCCGGTGCAACAATTTTCCTAATCTATGATGATTTTTAAATTGTGCTGCACACAATGTTTACAGATGCAGCTGACACTGAAAGAGGAATTTCCAGCTTTACTCACTGACTGGACATTTTCATCAATATGTTAAGAACCAGTCCTGTTACTCACTCGTTTTCTGTATTGCTTATCCATTGCAGTTCACAGGGAAACTGGAGCTGGACTACAGGTGCATTCGGGTATACCCCAGACAGGTCACCACTGCTGTTATTAACCCTAATATTCTCCAATGAATTAAAAAGCGCACATCATAGTGTTCTGGATCTGTGCTTGCGCACGGTCAGTGATCACACTGATCCATACCATGCAGATACCAATTAACCTCACCCGAGCACACCTCTTCCAAGCAGGCCAGGTGAACTGCACCTGAGCACCACACACATCAATCACACTAGAAAAACGAATCAGACTTTAGGGGTCAAATATGCTCAGGCTGGTACCCCTACCCCTTCTAATTCTTCAAATATTCACCCAAAACTGTGGTAGTAGTTCCGATTTCACTTCCAAGATGCAGAATCTGGTGGGGGATTTTACTAGTATTCAAGCCACGAAATATCACTGCAGAACAGCTGTGGTTTTGTTTTATTATAAGCACCTATCCACCAGCTCACATATACCAGTGAAACCGAATGTATGCATGGAATACTTTCGTATGACTTCTATCTGTGTACGAATGTTCATTAGCCGATGCTCCATGCTTCTGAACTTTTAATTTTGCTTGTCTTGTCTTGCTAGTAAGTGCTGACAGGGAGATGCATGTAAGTAACATATGTACTGTAACATGGTGCAATCCTTTTTTTTATTTTGTTTGTGTAGTTGCTTCATGTTCCATGCACACCGGAGCCTAAAGGCTTTCGAAAGGTATGCGGCTCCATGTGTAAATGTGAAGTTTGATGACAAAAAACAAAGTTTGATGACAAAAGAAAAAAGTTTGATGACATTATTTTAAAATGCTAAACTTAAAAATAAATTCTTTGTACAAATATCTCTTTCTGTTATTACTTTATCAGAAAAAGCGGTATGCTTTGCAATGGATGCTGCATGTTTCATGTCCACCAGAGCCTAAAGGCTTGTTTTGTGTTTTATTTCTAAAGGGAATAAATGCTAGGAAAAACACAGTTTGTCTTGAGTCCCCTGACTGCCTGACCACTGTCACACAAGCACCAGCCCCTCTAAAAAAAAAAAAAAAAAAAAGCTTTCACCATTTCTGATTAAACATGTTTCTGTTCATGTTCTTTATTCATGCAACCATAACAGCAGCTTCCTGCAGTCAACCACAAATCAAATGGCTCTCTAAACCAGGAATGAAAATTTATCTAATACCTAATTCTTCTTCTTCCAATTTGATTACCTCCACACAACAAGTAACAATCTGGGAACCATGAGGGCAAACACATGCTTCTTGAAACCATCCTTTCCATGCACTGAGCAGGAATGTGTCACTATGTACTGTACCACATGTATATTGTTGAAATGACAATAAAGCTCACTTGACTTGACTTGACTTATGGAAGGTGTGAAATGTCAAGCTTAGAACCGTCCTCTTGTGACCAAATCACCCAGGAGAGGTTAATTCCAGGTGTGAACAGGCTGTAGAGCTGTCCACTTTAGCCCAGATCACCTAACATGCATCTTAATGGCAGGTGTGAAAGTTTGTGATCCACTGACTAATGACATAGTCCATGTGTTTTGACTTGTTGCCATCAGAAGGCAAAACAATTCACTTAACAAGCATTTAAGAGCAGTAAATCAATGTGAAACTGGCATCAATAACCTGCGAATGTGAGTTATTATATCAAATATATGAGAATGTGAGATATTAAATTGCGTTTTTTATAGGATAGATTTTCAAATAATGTGATGCATATCTTGGAAAAAAACTGCTTCACTGAAAGTGCTGTGTGTCCTGGCATGTTGTCCTGATGAAGCTGTGGCCTCTTTATTCTGACACTTTCTCGCAAAGTTTTTTGTTATAGTTGCAGCTCACTGTTATTACATCAGAAACACAGTTTTCCATAGTCCTTTCATAGCCCTTAATGTCAAATAAAGCAATTGACCTGGCCTTGAACTTGGACTTGCTTTGTCAAACTTTTTTCATCCTTGGCGATCCACACGTTTTCCAGTGCATGGACTGCCGTTTATTCTCAGAACCATGGAACCTAGACCTCACAGTAAGATCTAATTCACCAAAAAGCGACAAAGAAAACTACAAACCGGATTCCAAAAAAGTTGGGACACTAAACAAATTGTGAATAAAAACTGAATGCAATGATGTGGAGATGG
>JAOVYU010125594.1:0-12981 GCA_025674565.1 Synodontis membranacea
GTGGTTTTGCAGCCTTTGGCTGCAAAACCACGCAACCTGCTCACACTCGGGCAGACCGCTCAGCCGCATATGATAGGGTCAAGGGAGAGGTGTTAGCATTAGCCCGTTAGCACCCATATTACTATCGCTCTGAGAGGGGCTTTTGGGGAGTGGACCCTCCACCGACCCTGCTCAAGCTCGTAGAGACCGTTCGGCTGATCGACTGGACACATGGAACGTAGAAAAAGGGTCAAAATCACTCGACCCATAGAAAAAGGGTCAAAATCACTCGACATCCTAATTACTCTATTCAAGAAACGGTTTTGCGGCCAAAGGCCGCAACACCACGCAGCCTGCTCGCACTCAGACAGACCGGTCAGCCGCAGAGGATAGGGTCCATAGAGAGGTGTTAGCATTAGCCCGTTAGCATGCAACCATGCTAATATGCTAACATGCTCCGATTGATTCAAGACTTGGTCTGTTACATGCACACATGCACATACCCCACTCGCTGTGCACACTCATAAAGGGCCTTCAGCCGCTCGACTGGACACTCGGGACGTGTCGACGCCACCATAGCTGGCCGCGCAGCGGCCAGAAAACACGCCACAAAATTGGTTTTTCAGGCGTGGTTTCCAGACCGCGGTATATTACTCTAGTATTTTTTCGAGTTTTTTGGGCGCACCCTGCTCTCACTCGTCGGAACCATTGCTCCGGTCACCTGGACACTTCGTTTGTGTCGATGCGGCCTTCGGTGTCCGAGAGACGGACGAAAGACCCTATTTTTTTGGCAAAAGTTCTAAGGGCTACATGTTACCTTGGCGAAGTTATGCACGCTCAAACAAACACAAAATCCCATAGGAATGCATTGCTGTACCTATTATTGTAACTCAGCCTTATAATGGGACAGATAACAACTTTGCACACTGCATCCTGGTAAAACCCTGATCACAGTCCAACACTTGGTTTCCTCATCCGCCTCTCCTTCTTTTCGTTTTCATCCTTCGTTTCTCCCATTCATTTTCAATGGGACGGAACGAGACGTCTCTCACGGCGTCCGTACGCCGGACCTATGGCATTGCAATTAGAAAGATGTTCGGCCTGGCTGGGACTAGTGGGGTTTAAAATTTCTAAGCACTGCGTGTTACCATGGCGAAGTTATGCACTCTCAAAAAAATGCAAAGTCCCATAGGAATGTATTGCCGTACCTATTATTGTGACTCGGCCTTACAATGGGACGGATGAAACATCTCTCACGGCCTAAATTTTCAGCGTACACACATACAACTTCGCACACCGCATCCTGGTGGCCCCCTGCCGGTCGACTGGACACATGGAGCGTGTCAATGCGCCATTCGGTGACCGATAGACTGCTGAATATAACCCGGTTCAGAAGGCATCTGGTGGAACTGCTCTACAATCATTTGTGAAGGCGGGGTGCCCCGCTCGCTGTGCACATGTGTAGAGTACATTTAACCGATCGACTGGACATTCCCATAGAAGGGTCAAAATCCCTTCCCCCATAGAAAAAGGGTCAAAATCACTTGAGATCCTGATAACTCTTTTCGAGGCGTGGTTTTGCGGCCGAAGGCGAAGGCGGTCAAACTTGGCAAACTGCTCTGTGACATGCCCCCATGACCTCTGGTGGTGTTAGCATTAGCCTGCTAGCATGCTAATATGCTAACATGCTCCTGTTGACGTGAAACTTGCCACACTGTTCTGTGACATGCCCACATGACCTATGGTGGTGTTAGCATTAGCCCATTAGCATACTAATATGCTAACATGCTCTGATTGAGGTGACACTTGCCATGACGCTCTGTGACCTCAACATGAGGCCTCTGGTGGTGTTAGCATTAGCATGTTGGCACCGAGCACCACCCATCTCAAAATTTCTTCAGGAATTTTGCACACCGTATTTAGTTATTATTATTATTTCTATCAGGTGTTTTGTTTCATGTCTGAGTGTGTGGCCTTCACTATCCCTTACTTCATGCCCAGTCTGTTTATTTTGCCATTTGTACAGTTTTGTCACGCCCAGGGTATTCAGTTATATTTCCTTGTGTTACATCTGTATATACTCTAGTTTAAGTAAAGGACATTGTTTCACGCACTCCTTCTGTCCATCTGTGATTCCTGCACAGTGCGTCCACCACCTCGCACACACACAACGGGACACACCGTGACAATATGACAGCCACTCAGTGGAGAAGGCGGAACGGCTCCTGCTTAAAACCAAACGAACATACTATGAGCATGGTGAGAAACCTAGTAAATTACTTGCACATCAGATGAGACAGGTAGCTGTACACAGAGCAATCTCAGAAATCTGTACCACAATAGGTTCAATAACTACAAATCTTAAAAATATTAACGATCAGTTTAAAATGCATTACATAA
This sequence comes from Synodontis membranacea, assembly GCA_025674565.1. Classification (NCBI taxonomy): domain Eukaryota; kingdom Metazoa; phylum Chordata; class Actinopteri; order Siluriformes; family Mochokidae; genus Synodontis; species Synodontis membranacea. Next base: position 2,380 of record JAOVYU010125594.1, read on the forward strand.
ATTGTTAGCAATCTCAGGCATCTGCTAATATAACTCAAATTCATAGTTTTTTGAATGATTTAGAAATTCCTAAAATTTCAGCCGAGGACCAAATTTTTATTGATTCCCCAATATTGAATCAGGAAATCATATATGCAATAAAATCAATGCAGAGTGGTAAACACCTTTAAAAAATTAACACCTTTGTTGGGTCTATTGTTCCAAGAAATGATCACAACTACTGTAAGAAGCTGCCTGATACCATGCCACAAGCTGTGTGGGTGGAGTAGAGCTGTTTACAACTTTGGAAAAATTTGGTTTTGGACCATCTTTTGCTACATGGGTGAAGATTCTGTATTCTTCTTCAAAGGCCTCGGTTCATACAAACTTCAATTACTCAGAATATTTTTGTTACATAGAGGCACAAGACAAGGCTGCTGTCTCTCCCCTTTTTTGTCAAAATGATGGTATTACCTTGCTTTTCATATGTATTTCAAATGATTCCTGTCCTCTTAAGCAAAAGCTGGTTTAATAAATTGAATAGCTACGTTACTAACTTCATATGGAATAAATCAATGCCATGTATGAAGAGAACCTATCTGGAGTTACCCAAGTCAGCAGGAGGGCAGGGTTTACCCAATTTTATGTTTTACTACTGGTCTGCCAATCTTATCAAACTAAGCCATTGGATTTCTGTACACAAGTCAAGAGAAGGCCCACCTTGGGTTTACTATGGAGCTGGAGTCATATCATTCTACATCTCCAATAACTCTTCTCAACAGTCCCCTACCTAATAATTTCAACCTTAAAAATTTAAATCCTGTCGTAAAAACGACCCTTAAAATATGGTTTCAATTTAGAAAACATTTCTTACACTAATTAATAACCATCTATTCCCACCTTCTCAAATAGACACAGCTTTCAAAATTTGGCAGGACAATGGCTTATTTTTTTATTCAGGATTTGTTTAGTGATGGTACTTTTGCTTCATTTGACACACTACAGAATAACTATAATATTCCAAAGACACATTCTTTTCGATATCAGCAGGCCTGTAGCTTTGCCATGAAATATTTTTCTTTCCCCCTTCAGACATCTAAAAGTACAATAGATTATATTTTAAAAATAGATCCCTATGCAAAAGGTAGGATTTCAGTTATCTATAACATCATTCAGAATATCAATATACCTTCATGGGATAAAACCAGATCAGCCTGGGAACAATTTTTAAATGTTGAAATCAATGACAGAATCTGGCAGCATATTATTAAGCAGATGCACACTTCTTTCTGCCTTAGACACAACCTTATACAATTCAAAGTAGTTCATTGCTTACATTTCACAAATGAAAGATTGGCTAGAATTTATCCTGGTACTGGCGCAGGATGTCCCAGGTACAACTGGTACAACTATAGCCCAGCTACAACAGGCCATATGTTTTGGTCTTGTCAGTCTTTAAAAAAATTTTGGGAACAGATTTTTCATTCTTTCTCGCACATATGCAGTACCACAATAGTGCCCAATCCTTTTGTTGCTGTGTTTGGTGTGCTCCCACAAGGCAAACATTACACTTCCTTACAGGCAAGGGCTGTTGTCTTCTCTCCTCTGTTGGCATGAAGAATAATTCCTTTAATGTGGAAGTCCTCCAGACCGCCAACCTTTAAACACTGGGTAGAAGTTGTGCTCTCTACACTGCTGCTCGAAAAGTTGAGATATAGCCGAGGTAAATGCAGGCAAAAGTTTCATGCAATCCGGTCCCTCTTCATAGAATATGTTGAGAACATAGTACTCACTTGAATATGGAGTTATTTTTATAACAGCATGATCATGTATTGATTCAAGTAATGTGTCTTTTTTTTTTTTTTTTTACTTTGTTATTGTTAAGCCTGGGTCGGGGCTTTTTCTTTGTTGTGTAATATTGTGTTGTGTAATGTTTGGAAAAAACAAAAAGTAAAATAAAGTTTTAAAAAAAGCAAATCCATATTTGCGCCTTACATGAACTAACTTCTAATGACTTTTTCTCATGTTTTTGATGAAGTGATACCTGAAATGATTGTTTACATTAAATGGCATTTCTTCATATAACAGCATAAAAAGGTTGAAAAAGGTTTACAAAGTCAGTTTTGATCAAATGTGCTATTTTGCAAAAAAGAATGGGCAAAAATGTCAGTATGCAAAGCTGGTAGGGACATACCCCAAAAGACTTGCAGCTGTAATTGCAGTGAAAGGTGGCTCTACAAAGTATTGATGCAGGGGGGCTGAATACAAATGCACGATACACTTTTCAGATTTTTATTTGCTTCAAATTTTGAAAACCATGTGTCATTTTCATACCACTTCACAATTATGTGCTACTTTGTGTTGGTCTATCAAGGTGCAAGGTTGCTTTATTGTCATTTCAACAATATACATGTGGTAAAGTACATAGTGAAATGAAATAACGTTCTCCAGGACCATGGTGCTACATAAAAGGACTGGGACAATACAATTACGTAAATTGCACATATGCCACATAAAGACAAGACAACTGCATAAAGTGCTTGTGTGCAGACGTGTAAAAACAGCAAGTAAACAAAAACGAGACAAGTGCAACAAAGACAATACATACAAGAGCAGCAACTAATGCGTAGCAGCAAAAAACAAGATGTAGTGCAAGTAGAAATGCTATCAGAGTGGTGTAATGACTCTGTGTGTGTGTGTGTGTGTGTGTGTGTCAGTCCAGTCCCTGAGTATTTAGAAGCCTGATGGCTTGAGGGAAGAAGCTGTTGCAGAGTCTGGTAGTGAAGGTCCGAATGCTTCAGTACCTCTTTCCCGATGGCAGGAGGGTGAAGAGTTTGTGTGAGGGGTGTGTGGGGTCGTCCACAATGCTGGTGGCTTTGCGGATGCAGCGTGATTGGTGAATGTCTCTGATGGAGGGAAGAGAGACGCTGATGATCACATCAGCCGTGGTCAGACATATCACCTTGTCATTGGGTGAGGAGGTGGATTTCTTTGATGCCACGCCGTTCTGTGTGTTAAACCATGCGTAGAAGTCATTCAGCGCATCTGGGAGGGCGGTACCATCACAGGCAGGTGTTGCTGTCCTGTAGTTGGTGATTGCCTGGATACCTTGCCACATGCGCCCTGTGTCACCGCTGTCCCTAAAGTGGGTGTGGATTTTCTGCCCGTGGGCGTGTTTCGCTGCTCTGATGGCCCCAGACAGTTTGGCCCTCGCTGTTCTTAGGGCCGCCTTGTCACCTGCTTTAAAGGCAGAATCACGGGACTTCAGCAGCTCACGCACCTCCGCAGTCATCCATGGCTTCTGATTTTTCCTCGCGGTGATGGTCTTCGAGATAGTGACGTCATCGATGCACTCGCTGATGTAGCCAGTCACTGAAGACGTATACTCCTCCAAGTTGGTGCTGTTGCCGTAGGATGCAGCCTCCCTGAAAATGTGCCAGTCAGTGTGCTCAAAACAGTCTTGAAGAACAGAGATGGCTCCTGCAGGCCAGGTTCTCACCTGCTTCAGAACCGGTTTAGAGCATCTGCTGAGCGGTCTGTATGCTGGAATTAGCATAACAGAGATGTGGTCTGAGTAGCCGAGGTGGAGACGGGGCTCCGCGCGGTACGCGCCGGGAATGTTTGTCTAAACAAGATCCAGCGCGTTCTCCCTTCTCGTTGCAAAGTCCACATACTGATGGAATTTCGGGAGAACTGAATTGAGATTTGCGTGGTTGAAATCTCCGGCGATAATAAAACAGTCCATGCGGGTGTGTGTTCTGTAATCCACTGTTAGCCATGTACACCTCACAGAGCGCCTCTTTAGCATTAGCACTGGGGGGAATGTACACTCCAACGATGAACACAGTGGTGTACTTAACCGAATCTGAATCGTTCAGAGAGCAAGTTAGTGCACATTGGCCGAGTCACGAGTGAATCCGCCGGTTAAGCACATTGGCCGCTTAACTCATGACTCGGCCATTGTGCTTGAGGAGCGCCAACCCGCTCCCTGAGTGATTCAGATTCGGCTGCATGTTTCTGGCTGTAGAGTATTTGTGACAGAGTCTACAATTTAGACATGGTGTAGTTAGGACACAAAGGATTCGGTTCAATGGAGACCTCAGATCCGTGACTCATGAGTTATTTAACGGATCCAAATGATTCATGAATCACACAGTTCTAATCCGCATTACAGTCTCCCTCTTAACACTGAGGCCATGTTTCGTCTGTAAAGTCAGCCACATAGTTCTCTATGCAAACATTTGTCCAGGTCCACGCAGTTCCGATAAGATAGCCCTCCTGATGTCACTTTGTGAGGAGTATCCGCTCAGTCTTTTCAGTATTAATTCTCTGAGGCATGTTTTCAGGGTGCTTATGGACATTTTAATGTCATGATGCGAGGACAGTAAATCAATAATAACTGTATTTCATTGTCCTCATCCATCATTTCAAAAACAACCTTACCACAGTTTTAAAAAGCAAGGACTAACAGGAAGACAGAGCTGTCATGAGTGACATGGGTACTGTCACTGTCCAATCACAAACAAGAAGTATGGTCCTAAACTTTTCGTAATCTGAAATGTCGTTGTGTTTTCTGAAATGCCGTTGTGTTTTTTAAATGTTTTTGTGTTTTTTAAATGTTGTTGTGTTTTTTAAATGTTTTTGTGGTTTTTTTTTTATGTTTTTGTGTTTTTTTAAATGTTGTTGTGTTTTTTTAAACGTTTTTGTGTTTTTTAAATGTCATTGTGTTTTTTAAATGTCTTTGTGTCATGGCCCTGTGATGAAGGAGGAAACAAAAGCAGGAATAAAGCAAAGAGAGTCTTTATTTAAGAACAGAAGCACTCAAACAGTTTAATGAATAAGGAGTTAGCCGTTAGCATTCAAGGTAGCAGCACGCTAGCATCCAGTCGGGAGGCAGAGTATTATCAGCAGTACACAAAGGAGTTTCCCAAACAAGCACACGGGTGATTCTATAATTTGGGGTACATTTCCCCTTAAGAAAAAAATAAAAACACATACTGTTTTTAAATGAAATAACCAGTGTGGTAAGTTAGTATAATTCTTCAATGTAACATATTCAGTTGTTGCAACGCTTAATCATTAGCCGTTTTTTCTATTTTTTAATGGAAAAGATGCTTTTACTTCTAAGTATTTCAACTAAGGCATCTCGACGCGCCCTATATCGCTGCTGTTTTTCAGCTGCTGACACCTAATTAAAATAGATTTAACCAATAAAAAAGAATCTTAAAGTATGCTAAGAAATATGTAGATCGATGATAATAATGTGGTAAAAATTACTTATGATACAGAGCACTGGTGTTACCCGTCAACTAAGTTACCCATAGCTAAGCACATGGCATTTTCTTGAACAGGTTAACAGTTATTTTTAACTTCTAATTTAATTAATATATTAAAACATTTAAAAGCCATGATTATGTGAGTAACTTAGTTGACGCTTAATTAATATACTCCAGGGCCATGTGCTATTTTAGATCAAATATTAAAGAAAATGAGAGGACACTCAGCATGTTGTATTCAAAATGTCTGCCAAAAAGGAAAATGACATCACACAGTGCTGGTCACATGGTATTGGAGCAAACCATTTTTGAGTCAGAGGTGGGAGTTTTGTTAGTAACTTAGTTGACATATGTTTTGCGGACAACAGTAAATGTCAATATTTGAAGTATTTAAATATGAAAATTAAATTTAAAATTATGATTTTTCCTTAGTATATAACCCTCTGAAAAACATTCTAAAATACATTTATTGACTTTAATTTTTAATGCATTATTTTGAAACCAAATCACTGTCAACCTGAAATCAGACATGGCAATATCTGTAAATTTAAGATGATCATGATAGATTTTAAGATGAAATATACAAAAACTACTTTAAATGTTTGTATAGCGATATTAGATGATGTACTTTTATGCATAAAATGTGAAATTTCAGAGAAGAAAAGACTAAATAAATATAAATAACATCAGTGGACATGGATTGTACCCCAAATTATAGAATCACCCACACATGCTTGGAAGCGCTTAGTGAATACACAGTCTTTAAATGCAAACCCCCGTACGGTGGAGAGACTTAGGAAAGCAACGCAAACACTTAGCTGAGGAGTATAACACAGTTCAATGAGGCTCTTGGCATGAGCTTAGCCTAGCCCGCAGTTAGGCTCGTTGTCCATGGATAGCGTTGGCAAAGGGAAGGCTTCTGCGAACCTGAAAGCTAGGCACGGAGCTTGGCTTGGGACTGTGGCGCGGCGGTAGCCGAAGACAAAGGTGTAGCTTAGCTCGTAGCAGTAGCGTTCTGTAGGCGATGGTAGACCAACAAACCTTCATGCCTGAATGACTACCGGCCTGTTGCACTGACATCAGTGGTTATGAAGGTGTTTGAGGGACTGCTAAAAATATCATCTCCTCCTCCAACCCCAGCTCCGGAAAACTCAGGAAAACTGCCTCCAGCTGAACGTCAGTAAGACTAAGGAGCTGCTGGTGGACTTCAGAAGGAGACAACAGGAATACAGACCCCTCACCATCAATTGAGCTCCAGTGGAGACAGTGAGCAGCTTTGAGTACCTGGGCATCCACATCTCGGAGGATCTGACATGGAGTATATCTGTGCTCAGACGAAAAGGGCGAAGCAGCGTCTGTACCACCTGAGGCAATTGAGGAAGTTTGGCGTTTCCCCTGCTGTCCTTAAGGCTTTCTCCTCGGGCACTGTTTAGAGCATCCTCACACAGAACATCTCATCCTGGTTTGGGAATAGCTGTGCACAGGACCGGAAAGCCCTCCAGAGAGTGATCTGGGCAGCTGAACGCTGCTACAGGTTAACTCTCCCTTCCATGCAGGACATTTACACCAGGAGATGTAAGACCAGGGCAGCTAGAATTATTAAGGTCTTACCCAAATAATGGACTGTTCAAACTTCTGCATTCAGGCTGAAGGTTCCAGGTCATTATGGCCAAAACAGAGACTCAGGAGGAGTTTCCATCTACAGGCGATTCGACTTCTCAACCAGGATATGCCACTCTCCCGTTCACAGGACTATGGTTATCAGTTCACTCATATACTGCGGTGCTGACACTGCATACTGCACTTTAAACTGGACTATAAGCATTACTTACACAGCATTTCAGCCCGTTAATTATAAATATACTCTTGCAAATTCAGAGTTTATTATTATTTTTTTTTATTATTATTATTATTTTTATTATTATTATTATTATTATTATTATTATTATTATTATTATTATGTTTACATTTTGTACAATTTTGCAAAATTGTTTAAATTTTTGTTGTTTCTATCTTTATTTTATAGACTTTTTTTCTTTGTTATTTGCACAAAGTAGGAGCGGTTCAGGATACATTTCACTGCATGTTGTACCTGTATAACTATGCATGTGACAAATAAAAAAGATTTTCGTAAGTTTACCCTTTCTAGTTGAATGCCATCTAGTGTTAAGAGAGTATACACAGAGGAAGAGCATGAGCGAGTAAAAATCATAAATTTAGTTTTTTAGCATTTAACACCAGTTTTGATTTGAGAAGGGTCAGTTGTATGGAGTTGAATGCACGCTGTAAGGAATCCATTGCTACTTGCAATGATGATGCAGTCGTATTGAGAATTGTATCATCAGCATATAGGTGAATTTTTGCTGGGTCTAAAACCATACACATTATTTATGTAAATAGAAAATAAAACAGGCCCCAAAGTTGAACCTTGAGGCACAACAGTTTTTACTGTAAGTAATGTAGGTCTAAAACCTTCTATAGCTACACACTGAGTTCTCCCAATTAAATAATTGGAGAACCAATCCAAAACAGTGCTACTAAAGCCTATAGCCTGTAATCTTTGTAGAAGAAAACCATGGTCAATAGTATCAAATGCTTTTGTTAAATCTATAAATAGTGCAACACATGATTTTTTGTTGTCCAAAGCTGTGATTATATCATTTGTGACAGAAGTTACTGCAGTTATTGTACTGTGGCCCTGTCTAAAACCAGACTGACTAGGGGATAAAATATTATTTTCAGACAAAAAAGTTTTAATTTATTCATTTATAATAGATTCAAATAATTTAGCTTTAACAGACAGCCTGGAAATAGGACGGTAATTGTCTAAACAGGAAGGATTGCCTCCTTTTATATCACTACTACTCTATATGCAGTATCAAATATTATCAAATATTATGTGCAATATAAATCGAGGGTGCAATAACAAATGTATTTGTATCTTTTTAAATATGCAGCCACTGGAAAAACAATTTCCTTCGGGATTAATAAAGATCTTATCTTATCTTATCTTATCATCTTATCTTTTAATAATGGGATGACAAATGCTGACTTCCAGGAGCTGGGGATTACCCCACTGCATAAACTAACATTAAAAATAGAGGCAATAGGCCCAGCAATCAAGTCTGCAGCTGTTTTTAAAAAGTAAGGTTCAATTTGGTCTGGCCCAGTAGACGTTTTGCAATCTAGATTTAAAAAAGACTTGGGGACCTGAGCAGAGATGGAGGAGAAATTAAAGGTCACAGGACTATTGGAGTTGGTGCCTAGACAATCCCCACAAGTTCCAGTGAGACTAGACTGAGTATTTATGCCAACATCAATGAAGTGCTTATTAAAGGCATATACCATGTTTTGTTTACCCTTTAAATCATTTTGATTGATTATTAGAAACTCAGGAAAAGTGTCAGGTGCCATGACTCCTGCCGTTGATTTAATCAATTTCCAAAATTTTTTTAAGATCATTTAAATTATTATCTATTAAGTGAAGGTAGTATTCGCTTTTTGTATTTTTTTTTTATCAGTATAGTGCACTTGTTTCTCAGCGCACGATAATCTGCCCAGAGTTTGGCCTCATTACTGACTTTAGCTTTGACCTAAGCAGTGTCTCTCCCTGATAACAGCTGCAGTTGCATCATTGAACCATGGGTTATCTTTACCACTGACTCTAAACTTTCTCATAGGTGCATGCTTATTAAAAGGACAGAAAAGTGTTTTTAAAAAAGTTCCATGCACATTCTACATCCACCATTTCATTAACAAGGTTTAAATCACTATGAAATACATCATGCAGGAAAGGCTGCCCATCAAAGCATTTATAATTCCTTTTAAAAATAAAATGGTTTTGGGGAGTTTAGAACTTCTAACACATGCTACTATACAGTGATCACTGACATCATTACAGAATATTCCAACAGCAGAATAGTTATGTGGTGCATTTGTAAGAATGATGTCCAACAAAGTGGACTTGTCCATGCGTTTTGGGTTTAAACGTGTCGGAGACTGTATCAGCTGCGTTAAGTGCGCAACGTCTCAGATGTCCTTAAGTGTATTCGAAGAAGTTGACAGCCTGTCCCAATTTAAATCCCCCAAAAGAATAAGTTCTCTGTCAGATAAGTTTTGTAAAAAGTCCAAGAGGAAAGTAGAGGCCTCGGGAAAGGCTGACGGTGGGCAATAGCAGCCTACTACTGCCAGGTCAGCGCTGCTGAGGAGATTTTTATAGCTGCTAATTCCAGGGATTTAGGTTTGCTGATTGATTTAATGAGAGAACAGTTCAAAGTGTTCTTAACGTAGATTGCGCGATCTGATCTAAAAACATTATATCCCCTGATGTGTATCATAGCGTTCGAGGTTGTCGGTTTCAGACAGAACCATGACGTCGCATTCAGTCAACTTTGTCCACAGAAGAATAGCATCGATTTTATTAATCAAGTCCGCACATTAGCATTAATAAAACGTAATCCACAACTATCTTTGAGTTCGCCTGGATTTTATAGTTGTGTCAGCTCAGGGCCCGGGTTAGGATGAATGTTACCTGAAAGGAGTAACAGGAGAATCATCCAGACAGTCTTTATTTGATAGCGGTGGTAATGGTGGTGGCCTGATGGGGTCCTCCGTCTGTGTTTACAAACAGTAGAGCTGAATTCATGCAAGCACATCTCTTGTAATCCATACAGAGGCGTGCTCTCGGTTGCCCAACAGAGAAGCCCAGAATTCCAGCAAGATGATGCGAAAAGTTCGTTATCCGAATATGGCAAAGTAGCCGCCCTTGGCAGAGTAATCCGTAGAAAAGTATTCAGTCCATCGTCAGACGCCGAATCCACAGATGGTCCAGCCAGCGCGAGAGGACTCAACAGGTAGAGCAACCCAGCAGTCCACATCGTGTATAATTGTTTACACTATTATTAGCAGGCACTCAGATAAAACACTGGTTGTGTGCTAAAAGTAATCACAAAGACTAACAAACTCATTAACAAAACAAACATAGAGACAGAGACAACGCTAAAACACCTGAGCTGCCATCTTGGATTGGATTGCTATCCAGAGAGCAGACATTTGAAAGCAGAATGGACGGGAGGGCCGGCCAGCTGGGATTAGCTTTTAGCCTAGCACGGACCCCCGCTTGCTTGCCGCGCTTCTGTTTCCTCACGCACCGCATCTGGCGAACTCTCTCCCGGCCGCCGGCATCATTCGAGGCGGAGGGCTGAAGGCCTGGTTTCTGTAGCAACCCGAGGACTATCTGCAGCCAGCGCCTCTATCACCTGAGGCGTCTGAAGAGGTTTAAGATCTCCAAAAACATCCAGAGGAGATTCTACACTGGAGTCATTGAGAGCATCCTGTGCAACAACAT
>JAOVYU010125966.1:0-12953 GCA_025674565.1 Synodontis membranacea
TATCAGAATATATAATTTTTGTGACTAACTATAAGTAAAAAGTAAAAACCTATAGGTACTGTTAATAGTGATATATAATTAGAATTCAATGACAGGGTGTACATTGTAGTCTTGGCCCAGAGGAGACGACAACCAGATGTGGATGGTTGTTCTCTCGCCGACTCTTCTGTCTCTGTTTGCCCTGTCTGAACTTCATCATCTGTGCTTTCTGACTCCCCTGACTCTGCCTCAAACTCTGCATTTTCATCTTCCTCATCTGACAACTCAATATCTGAGTTTTCACCAACAATTTGCAGCAAAATTCTCTCTGCCTCTGAAAGTGACTCCCTTCCTGCTTACGAAAATCAAAATTTTGGTAATAATTACAACTGTCCACTAAGGAGGACATTTTATAAATGCTCACATATCATGGAAAAACATTCATACATTACATTAGAAAATTAATTAAAGTGTTTTTTGATATTCATTTAAAATAAAACAACAACATTTCAAGATAAAATTTTATCAATAAAAAAGATTAAGCACATACTTTTCTTCTTTCTATAAAATGTCCTGGTGGTGATAGATGCCATATTCTCAAAGGAGGAAGAGGAAGTTCCCAAAGCCCCACCCCTATAAATCTGGTATTATTTAAGAATGTCCTCTTTAAAGTACAACAGGAGTTAATTAGGTAGCATGCAGGATATGGGAGATATTCAAGTTTACAAATGTCCTCTAGAGAGGACAAATTTAGCTGCCGGTAGTCAGAGGAAAGAGAAGTGGAGTAAAATAGAGGTTATAGAGGTACAGAGATATAAAGAATAATGTTATTATATGAAGAGTACTGTATATGTTTATTTTTTGCTGTGTTTATGCTTTGTTAAGGTAACTGTCGTATGTTACTGGACTCTGTAAAGTCTCAGTGCTCCCTAAATTTAGTATTATCTAAATTGTTTAATTGGAATATGAAAATTATCTGATAAAAGTGAGTTGAACTCAAATAAAAAAATGGGAAAGGAGCCTCCACTGGCCGGCAGCATAAAAATAATGTTTGGAAGATGATCCTTTTAAACAGAAAATTAAATGGAGAAAGTGGACTAATAATTTATTTCCTTAAAATGGTACACTTAGTGTTGATGCTGGAGAACTTGCAAAGAAAGATTAGAAATTAGAACTCAGAAACAAGAAGGGACAGATGAGTTTAATGTTAAAACAACATGCCCCTCCACATGCAGGCCATCCTTCTGCTCTTTCTGCTGTTTATGCTCCTTGTGGTCTTCTCCAACTCTGTATGTTTTGTATTTGATGTCCTGTGGAATGCAAAGTTTACATGACTGATGCAGCAGCTTAAACGATACACTTGTGTATGAAGTAAAGGACTGGAAAGAGCTCACCAGTTTTTAGCCAGAGTTCATAGAACAGTTGACACACACAGAGGAATGGCTAATGAGGAAGATAAAAAGGAGCTAGTGAAACAATACTGGCTCAAAGGACTGGATAGACATTATGTCAAATATATCAGAGAACATTGCATCGAATGGAGAACTAAAAATGCAGAGGAGCTTATTACATTTGCTGAAAATCATGAAAACATGGGAAAAAAAAGGAAAGACAAGAAATGGGTCTAGCTGGAAGATGCTTCATTGTTTGTACTGCAGGCAGCAGACCAAGGTGGAGGACACAAGGGTTTTCAGAGGCACTGGGGCTTGACACTCGTATCATCATGTTGACTTCTGTTGCTTCTGAAAACCCAGACACATCACTTATGACGCTTACAGTAGACAGTAGTAGACATGGACATTTTTTTTTAGGATATTAGCACTTTCAGATAAGAGTAAATTAATTTATCACTTTCTTCCAAATCATTGACAGCAATAGGAGCTACAGGGCATCCTCAGAGAGAAAAAAAATCTCACATCCTGTGTCTGTCAGGGTGGCTTGAACCACTGTGTTGACATACTTTTTAGTAACAAATATTCAATACTTAAATAAATAATTTACTAGGAAGGAATTTATTATGCCAATCAGGTATTTCAATTGAATTGTCAAACATGGCATTGTTGTATTAATACCTGACACTCCCCAATCTCCACTTATGAGTCTTTCACTAGCACACTGGTTTGGATACATTATGGTTGAAGATTTGCCCATTCCGAAAGAAATTCCTAACTTTATAGTATTGGAAACTCCATGTTTAACATTGTACCCTAAGATGGGTTTACAGCTACATAATGTAATCCTTTCAATAATGGGTTTTTATTTTAATTATGGGTTTCTGGCCAGCCCAGTGAATCTGAAGGGGCAGCTTGGAGATTTTTTGCATCCCAGGATCTGCTCCACACATTTCACTTCAAAACAAACTTTGAATGGTCTGATATGGGCCCATGGATAAAGGCATGTCGAGAACATACTTATTGGCAATTTATTAAGAAAAACACTAGTGGTCTATATTACTCACCATCAGTAAATTCACATTATCAGTCCTATGCATGCTCATTAGAAGCAGAGTTTTCATTCATACTTCCCTGTTTGGGAAAACTGATATTGAAAGAGTAATGAATGCTCGTCCACTCATAGTCACCCCAAAAAGCACCTACAGACCCTATGTGGCTCAAAATCCACTATCCCATGAGGCATTTAAAAATGTAATTACCCATGGCGTTGTTATAGAATACAACCATTCTACCATGAATTCATCAATTTTACCTGTTAGAAAGCCGGATGGTTCCTGGCGATTTGTACAAGATCTACGATAGTGTCTGTAGGTGCTTTTTAGAGAGATCAATCCTCATCCTCCTGGACCTTTCAGCTGCATCTGACACAGTCAACCACACAACTCTCCATTCTTAGGAGTCTTGGAATCATTGGCTTCCTTCCTACCTAGAAGGTAGGTCATATCAAGTGACATGGAAGGCATCTACATCTGCTCCACACAGACTTTCCACTGGTGTCCCTCAGGGTTCTGTACTTGGTCCACTTCTCTTCTCTCTCTATACTATACCTCTTGGTGAGGTCATATCCTCACATGGGTTCTCATACCACTGCTATGACACTCAACTTATACTCTCCTGGAACTCAGCATGCCTGGCTGACATCTCATCTTGGATGTCAGCTCATCAGTTGAAACTCAATCCTGGCAAAACTGAACTGCTGTTCATCCCATCTGATTCATTCCCATACCAAGATCTTGTGATCTCCTTAACAACTCTCAAAAATTTCCCTCAGTCACTGCACGCAATCTTGGGATTACCATGCATGATCAGCTCTCCTATTATTCCCATACTGCTAATCTTTCTCACTCATGTCAATTTCTCCATTAGAAGTATTTGTCCTTTTCTTTCCATACAGACCACTCAGTTACTAGTTCAGTCTCTTGTCATCTCTAGACTTGACCACTGTAACTCACTCCTTGTAGATCTGTCTCTGAGTGCCATTTGACCGCTACATCTAATCCAGAATGCAGCTGCATGACTCATTTTCAACCTTCCCAGATTCTCCCACACCTCTCCGTTGCTGCGCCCCCTTCACTGTCTTCCTGTACCTGCCCGCATCAGATTCAAAACACTTATGCTTGCCTACAAAGTCATAAATGGACCAGCACCCTCCTACTGCAAAGCACTTATCACACCCCGCGTTGCACCATGCTCCCTTTGATCCTCCAGCACTGCTCGACTGGTCCCTCCATCTCTCAAGGGACAAGGAAGACGTATCTAAACTCTTCTCTGTTTTGGCACGTAGGTGGTGGAATGAACTTCCCCTAGATGTCTGAACAGCTGAGTCACTGGCTGTCTTCAAATGAAGACTAAAGACCTTCCTCTTACAGAAATATTTTGATTAGCACTTATTCATATATTTTTTTTTAAAAAACAACAAAATAAATCCTGCCTGTATGCTTTATCTTCCAATAGTCTCTTAACAGATTGTATCCTTAACCTGGGTTCTAGTGAACCAGTATTTGAATGTATTCCCAGATAGAAAGTTTAGAGCACTTATGTAAGTTGCTCTGGATTAGAGCATCTGCCAAATGCTGTAAATGTAAATGTAAGATTAATAAAGTATTCAGTCTATGCTAGAACATCAGTTGTTCGTAATGCATCTGCCATTCTGTCTGGAATTCCTGTTGATCCTAAGTGGTTCACTGGCATTGACTTGCATGCATGCATACTTTTCTATTCCTGTGGACAAAGACTCTCAATATTGGTTCGCTTTCACCTATCAGGGTAAATGTTAAACGTGGAATATTGTGAATCTCCTAGTGTTTTCTCTGAAGAACTGTTAAGGAATTTGTCTTGTTTTCACCCTTATTGTAACTCAGTTCATATATGTTATGTCGATGACATTCTTTTGTGCTCACTTACTAAGGAAGTGTGTGATTCTATCAAAATTCTGACTTTTCTTGCTGAGAATGGGCACCGTGTTAGTAAAAAGAAAGTACAATTTGCTTAACTGTCGGTTCCTGACTAGTGGCATGTAATTTCCCCTGGGTGTTGTTCTCTGTCAGCAGACCATGTCACTGCCATCATAAATCATCCTGTTACTATTACAAAGAGAGAGTTACCTTCATTTCTCGGTATGGCGAGTTACTGTAGACAATGGATTGCTTATTTTTCAAGTGTAGTTTCTCCTTTGCAATCATGTGCAAACAGTTGCAAAAAGGTCAGACATTCTGATTCTTGTCAAAAGTCTTTTGAAAAAGTTAAAACTTTGCTCTCTTGGAGTCCATTGCTGGGGTCATGTCATTTTGCCAAGGGTTATAGTGTTACTGTTTATGCCAATTCAAGTTATGCATTTGGCATTGTACATGACCATGGAGCACTTTGGCATCAGCGTGGTTGTCACAGCATCTGGAAAACCTGTTGTTCACACAAAATTAATTTAGTAACTTTTGACTGACATTTTTCTTCCCAAAGCTATTGCTGTCTGTAAATGTGCTGCTCACACAGGTGGTAATGACACTGTTCTCTAGAAAATTCATGTGCTGACCATGCTGCTGAGACTGCTGCAGTGGAACATGTTGGTAATCTCATGATGAACGAATCAGCCACTGAAACAGCTGTTTCTCATCATTGCTCATCACTGAGTTGCAAAAAGGAGTAACATCTAGAAATGAAATATTGGAACTCACAAGGTACAAAATACACAGACCAAAACATTTGGGTAGACAGAAAGTCACAACTACCACTACTTCCAAAATCTGCTTTCCTGTGGCTAGTACGAGCCATGCATGGTTTAGATCATGCAGGGCAAACACAAATGATTGCAATGGCAAATCAACAGTGGAAAACATATGGTTTCACTGTGTCAGCTAAAGATTATTGAGGGAGATCTTTGGTGTGTGTTAAACAGAACTCAGGTAAAGGCATTGACAATGAGCAGAGTCAAACCATTTAGACATTTGATAATGGACTTTATTGAATTAACACCTTGTAAACAAAACAGGTACTGTCTTGTCATGTCTCTGTGAGTGAAGTGGACACAGATGCAAGAATAATCCAAAATAAAGATAAGTTTATTCACAAACAGAGAGATAATCAAACAATAGGGCCAGTTCAGGAAAGTAGCAATAGCATTAGCAGCACGCTAGCATCCAGCTGGGAGGCAGAGTGAAATCCAATAACATAAAATGCATGAGCCTTGAAGCGCTAAGAGTTCAGAGTCTTAGCAAATCAATGACTAAAGTCTTTAACCACAAAGCCCCACAGGGTGGAGAGCAACAACTTTGCTGAGATACTCTGAACAGTTCAAACGGAGCTTCGGCATATAGCGTAGCATAGCCAGCAGTATGGCTCTTTGTCCGTGGTGTAGCATTGGTGGAGGGAAGGCTCTGGTGAACCTGGAAGCTAGGCATGGAGCGCTGCTCGGGACTGTGGCGTAGCACAGCCTTAGCCGGAGTTGGTGGCGTAGCTTCGCTCGTAATGGTAGCATTGCTGAAGACAATGGCATTGCCTCACCTGTGATGTAGGCATAGCTAGCTCATAGCGGTAGCATAGCTTAGATCAAGACTGCCAACTCTGCTCAGGGTCCGACCGGTCGGCGGCTGGAATACACAAAGGTCTTACGGCAGAAACTAAAAGAGACAGCGACATGGGAACGTAAAGTGGAACACACGAAAACCACAACGGAGAGCGTTCGCGAACACTGGGTCAGGCTGGCTTAAATAAGGGAAGTAATTAGCAACGATTAAACTAATAAACCAATAGGGAATAAGAATTAATCAGCACACGACGGAGTGTGAAGCCTCACCCAACACACGACAACACCCGGAAGTGACTGGGGGAATAATATACATGAAACACATAACACAGACAGACATGACGTCAAACCTGACGCAGACACTGCCCCTCCTCGGGCTAGTATTCTGGTGAATTTGAGAGTCAGAAAGCTGTATTCTGGTGAATCTGAGCGGACGTGACATGTCTAGATATGTTTTCAAAATGGGTAGAAGTATTCCCTAGCAGACAGGCTTCAGCACAAGCAGTAGTAAAAGCACTAGTCAAGGAAATTATTCCATGATGGGAATACCTGAGAAATTGACCTCTGATAACAGCTCAATTTTGTAAATCAGATTGTACATGCTCTAGGTGAAGTATTACACATAGACATTAAACACTACCACGCATATCCTCAATCTGGGGAGCAGTAAAAAGAGCTAATGGCATACTGAAAAACAAATTGGCAAAAATAGGCAGAGAAACAGGCAGAGACTAGGTAAGTGGATTAAGATTGGCTCTGATCTATATGAGAGGCCAGAAAAACAGGATAATGGGCCTGTGTCCATTTGAAATCCTAATGGGTTGTCCAATGCCAAAATCCAGGTTTGCTGTAGTGCACACAGAAAGTGAGTTTTGCCTCATGGCCCCATATATGAAATCAGTAGGTACTGTTCTGCCTTCTGTCTTCACAGGTAAAGGCGACCAGTGAAGGAAGTACCATCAGTGATCGTGACCCGGTCCGTGAAAGATTTAAGAAAAAGCTGGAAAGCTGAAAACTGGCTAGGGAAGTGGGAAGATCTCCTCACCACTCCAACTGCTGTCCAAGTGATTGAAAGACTCTTGGATCCACCTGTCCCACTGTAAGAAAGCACCAGACCTAGTGTGGAACATCAAGGAGAGTAAGAAGCTCTATGCCAAAGTATAAGAATAGTGCTCCACCCAGCAAAAAGGCTTTTTTTTGTTTGACATTAATTATCCAGCTGAGTAAGGAAAAATCTCAGAGGTACTTTGTTTATTGAATGGATGTAAATACATGGGTACAAAAAGAAAACAATGATAATGTTTGTCCTTTTTGAATGTATAGAATATTTTTGTTGTTCTCATTCTATTGTGATGTACTTATCTTTACTGTTTTGATGTCTAGATAATATTGCCAGATCAGCAATTTATCATATCTGACCATATATAGCACATTGTGTTAGAAAACTGCCTCCAAGCTTTTTAACAATGGTTATTTTTAATTGTCTTGTCTGAACATCTAGTCTAGCAGTGTCTAGTTTGATTTCCTATTTGATTTTCTGTTTATTTCATGTTTTCTAAAGGAAGAGTGTTGTAATACATAATATGTAGCCCTCTTAATTTTTTCAGAGTTGGGTTTAAAGGTTTACTTTACACCCTTACTATACTATCCTGCTAGGGGTACTATAGAGAGCTACTAGTGAATATTGGTAAATTGGCTATGTCTAGGGCAGGGGTTGGCATCTCGCGGCTCCGGAGCCGCATGCAGCTCTTTTGTTCTCAAACTGTGGCTCCACATGGCTTAGGAAAATAAATTATAAGTATTTAATTGAAGTGCATTTTATTTGTGATAGTTCTTTTTTAAAATTTTAGTTCTAAATTGGAAGATTATTGTGATCTTGAAATATTAAAATAAAATTATATTTTATTATTTTTCGTCACTCAAAATAAGAGTCACACTCACAGAAGCCAGTACACCCGCCAAAACTCTGTCCATTTATCGAGACTTTCAACCCGAGGTAGGCCAAGCATGGAGAAATGCAAGAAAAGAAAAATATCTGAAGAAAATAGAACATTTAATGATGCTTGGGCAGATTCATTTGCATTTACCTCTGACAAGAGTGACCTACCAGTATGCCTAATTTGTAGAGAAAGACTGGCTAACAATAAAAGGCAAGACATTTCCAAAATAAACACAGAACCTTTGCTAAAAAATATCCGGAGGGAAAAGAGAGAAAAAAAGCTGTTTCGGAACTGATGCGGAAGGCTGATCTGAGGAAAAATCAATTCAAGAAGTGGGTGAAGTCTGCAAATTCAACAACATATGCAAGTTTTGTGGCCGCTCAGGAAATAGTCAAGCATGGGAAACCGTTCACAGACGGAGAATATATGAAAGAGTCATTCATTAAGATTTGCTGCGCGTTGGAGTTCATAATAAAAAAAAAAAATGTATCCATCACTGATTCTATGCGGAAGCCAAGAAAAAATACCCAGTGATGGTGAAATCCACAACTTTCCCAAATCCACAATGTTGCAAGCCTTTGGCACAATGTCCGCATCCGTCCGCAGTCCTCATGGCTCAATATAACTTCCTCATCGCTTCGCTGTTTCACGTTCCCGTTACATCCAGGCCATGATGTGAAAATGGGTCCACTTGGTTTATCCCACACCACAAAGTCACTACTTCCGATTAACCTCTAACTAAAATTAACCAGCTACACTCTCCTGTAAGAATGGGATAACAAACAAGCAAAATATCACACTTCACCGCTTTAAAACTATGTCCGGCTTGCCAATGCCATTTCTCTATTTTCTCTTCTCTTTCGCACTTCCCCGCTTCTCTATTTTTTTTCAGTCAGTCTCCTGAGGATGTGATTGGCCAAAACCTATATGTCCCAAAACTGTCCAACTATGACAATGGGTGTTGAGAACCTTTACCCTCATCCAATTAACAGGAAAGAAAGACAACATAATTACATAATGAACATTTTAAGCCTCTGGTAAGCAATCTAAACATTGTGATGATTTTATAATTGCTTTTACATACACTTGTCAATGTATACACATACACGGAAACCCTGTTTAGTTTTTTTTTTTTTTTTTTTTTTTTTTTTTTACTGGGGCTACATTGTCCCCCACCAAAATTTGTCATGTCCTCATGACCACAGTAAACTGCAAATCCAGATTAAAAAAACATTAAATAAACAATTGTATGCATGGACTAAAGAACTGATATGGTGGCTCCACCTACTCTTCTCCCTCACATCCAAGGTCCCCAGCATGTCTAACGGGGTTCGATTAAACCGCTCTGGCTGCAGATTACTCTGAGGATGATAAGGAGTGGTCCATGATTTTTTCACCCCCAGCATACCAAGAAGCTCATGGATGAGGCGACTTTCCAAGTCTCTCCCCTGGTCAGAATGTACTCTTTTGGGCAAGCCATAATGGACAAAATACTTCTCCCAAAGTACTTTGGCGACTGTAGCTGCTTTCTGGTCTTTCGTGGGAAAGCCCTGTGCATACAGGGTATAGTGATCAGTGATGACCAGAACACTGGAGATGTTCCTGGAGTCAGGCTCAATCAATAAGAAATCTATACAAACAAGGTCCATGGGCCCCTCACTACTCAAATTGAGCATCTCAGCAAATCTTTTTGAGAGAGTTTTTCTCCGAATCCAACATCAGCGGGTGTTGCAGTATTCCCCTACTTCAAACTTCATACAAGGCCAACAGAATCTTGTTCGCACAAGGCCATATATCTTGACGAACCTCAGATGCCCTGATGGGCATGCAAAGACTGCAGAACAAGCATTTCAATTTACTGAGGCAACAGCATTTTTCAGCGGAGGGGCTTGTTTGGGGGTTTAGTAAGTCTCTATACAATACATTTTTATGGACTGTATGCATTTTCCTTCATATGAAACTTTTCCCACTCTCTGAGAAACACTGACACATCCTTATGTTTCCCTCTGTCGGCTTGGTTGATGTCAATTTCCTTTACCGCTTCCCACACTTCCCCAATGCATGGATCTTTCTGCTGCGCTTGAGTAATCTTTCTTTGGCCCAAAACTGGAAGAGGCTGGGTGTCCAAACTTAGCATATTACAATATGCCTGTGGCATGGCTTTACTCGAGGCACCACAGAGATTGATAACTCTATGAGTCCGGGTGTGGTTTGGACTGGCAAGGTGTACAGACTGACAGAGAACTTTGAAACTGCTTGGAGGAATTTCTTTCCACCCCCCATCTGTTCATTGGTGAGGGCAGCGAGACAAAGCGTCAGCATCAGTGTTCTGTTTGTCTGGTCTATATGTGAGTGTGAACTCGGAGGTGGACAGAGCTGCCATAAAACGGTGACCAGTGGCATCCAGTTTGGCTGATATGAGAATGTATGTTAGTGGGTTGTTGTCAGTATGCACCTCAAATTTCACACCATACAAATGTTCATGTAGCTTATCTACTACTGCCCACTTTAAGGCTAAGAACTCCAGTTTATGTGTGGGATAGTTCTTTTCAGAAGGCGTGAGACTGCGGCTGATGAATGCAACAGGCCTCAGCCCATTCCCCTGATCTTGATATAGAACTCCACCTATACCTTCTCGGCACGCATCAACATGTAGCACATAGGGCAACTGAGAATCAGCAAATGCCATGACTGGGGCTTCTGTCAGACATTTCTTTAACATTTCAAATGCAGCTTCACACTGATCATCCCATCGGGAACTAAAGGATTCTGTTGGGGTAAACGTTTGTTTGATGGGTTCACTCTTCCTCCCTTTCTTGTTGGCATAAGGATCCTGACTATTTGGAGGCTTTCGCTTGTCTGCAGAAGCATCAACACAGCCCTGAAGCAGCTGGTTCAGCAGGTAACTTATGCAGGAATAATCCTTTACAAACTGCCGATAATAACCACAAAAACCCAAAAATGAACGTAGGGTAGAGATATTCTCAGGAAACACCATCCTTTGACACCACATGTCCCACAAAATTCACTGATGTGCAGCAAAACTGGCATTTGTCTACTTAGAACCTTAGCCCTTCCTCCCTCACTCGGTCCAGCACCTTTAACAGCCGCTCCTCATAGTTGGTGAGTGGCCGGAGCCCCTGTAATCCCTTGTGGCATTCTCTGAAATTGGTATAATCCGGCAGGACAAATAAAAGCAGTCTTTTCTTTGTCTGAGCCACTCATGGGTATTTGATAATATCCGCTCCTAAGTTCCAGCACACTAAACCACTGGCTCCCACTGAGACATGCCAGTGCATCATCAATGCAAGGAACAGTTTACTGATCAGGGATGTTTCATCTGTTTAGTGTCCTGTAATCCACACACATTCGGATGTTGCCATTTTTCTTGCGTACCACTACAATAGGGGAAGCATATGGACTTCTGGATTCAGATATAATAACAGCATTTAACAAATCCTTCAGATGCTGCTGAACATCTTCCAAATCTCCCGCAGCTATACACCTCGATCTTTCTCTGAAAGGTTGGTCAGTGGTCACACAAATAGAATGCTCAACAATCACAGCACATCCTACATCTAGCTTATCACATGAAACAAACTCTTTTCGTTTCCCTCATTTTGTCACACAGCCATTTCTTCCATTCGGGTGGGATAGGGGACTCACCAAAATTGAAGGAAGATGGAGTCAGTTTACCTGAGAATGTACAGGGCTTTTCAAATCTACTCTATCAATTCCACCCTTTCTATACACTGCATGCAGTAATTTATCCAGTCTGAAAATGTAGGTGCACAAGTTTTTCATTTTCTTCCTGAAATGTGTTGCAGAATTTCACCATAAGGTCTAGTGCACTTTTGGTTGTCCCAAAGGCCGCTTCCAGGGCTTTTAGGTAGGTTAATTTCACACCAGAAAATGCTCTCAGCTTGCAATACCTGTGTGTTTCTGCAGGCACAGCTTGGCACTTTTCCACTAAAGAAGAGATGGTGTGTACCAGCTCCATGTTTAAACAGGGAGTGGTAGAAACAGGAGACTTTTGATCAGCAACCCTTTCTACATCAGCTAAGGTTTTACCCTCTAGTCTCAGGAAGGCCATAAGTTTGCATGGAAGTCTTCCTCCACCACAGGCATAGGTAATAGTACAACTTCAGCTATGGTGAGCGCCCAGAGACCCCCTTCATTACTTAGCCCTACACTGCATGAAAAGAGGTGTACCTGTACTAGGAAACTCCTGTATACACCACTGATTTTCAGGAGTATCTACAAGTACCACTGAGCGTATACATCAAATTCCACCAACCTAGGATACTTCCGGATTGATACCAATTCGGATGTATCTTGCTGAGGGATTCTTCCATGGTACAGCCATTTGTTGCCATGGAAAATAATCCACTCAAGGCTCTTTCAGGGCCTGTCCACACGGAGACGCGTTTCGCTGTATACGTATACATTTTTTATCGTATTGGCGTTTCGTCCACACGGATCCGGCGTTTTAGGAGACTGAAACCGCTATTTTTTGAAACCGGGTCCCAAAGTGGATAAATCTGAAAACGACACCCTTGCGGTTTCGTGTGTACAGCCAATCCGTATATTTTGTGAAACGATGATGTCATCACATCACGTGTCGGCTGCGTCACACGTAACAGCAACAACATGGCGGACTACATGATTGTGTTCGTGTTGCTACGAAGCCTACTAGCTTTATTACAGCAAAATCTATTGCTTCTATGCAACTGTTATGAGCAACAAGCGATAATGGACAACACCATATGCCACATGCTCTTAGATCCACCGCGGAAGACAACCAGGAGAGCAACCAGGAGAAAATTTTGGATAAGACCAGGTAGAACTAGCAGTTGGTGGGACAACTTTGTCAATGGCGTTGTTGTGGAAGATGAATGGAGGGAGAATTTCCGCATGTCCAAAGCATCTCTCATCGCCCTGAGCGAGGAACTCAGTCCGTATATTGAAGGGCAAACAACAAACATGAGGGCACCAATTACTACACTCAAAAGGGTTGCGTTAACTCTGTATTATTTGAGCGACGAGGGACGGCTAAGGAAG
>JAOVYU010126096.1:0-11892 GCA_025674565.1 Synodontis membranacea
AGATACTGACCACTGCAGACCAGGAACACCCCACAAGAGTTACAGTTTTGGAGATGCTCTGACCCAGTCGTCTAGCCGTCTACAATTTGGCCCTCGTCAAACTCACTCAAATCCTTACGCTTGAACATTCTTCCTACTTCTAACACATCAAATTTGAGGACAAAATATTATCCATCCACTAAAAGGCGCCATGATGAAGTACCATAACTGCATGCTGCATGAATAAGTGTAAGCTTTTTTATTTTTTTTATTTTTTTTTCAATTTAGTATTAAACTTATTATAATTATTGTCTTATTAACTTCAAGAAAAGAAAACTTTCCTTCTCAGACATTAAATGCAACTGTAAATGCAGCACCTAGAAATTACGGCATTCTTCTTTAACGTAATAAAAATGATCATTTTTGGAAAATGTCTCATTTTTTTTTAAGTCGAATAAACACTTCAAGGTTAAATTTGTCTCCTTTTCATCAACATGCTGTTCACAGATGGAGGACGAGGCGTTGAATTTTGTGAGCTTAGGTCCTATAATCAAAAGCAGCGAATTAGTCATTTTCTGACTCAAGAAACTGTGCTTTTGATTATGCTAAGATGTGACTAAAACTGTTTCCAGATGATGTCGTTTGATTTCGAAACATATTGTGATTAGTTCATGTGAGGAAACCTACCAACATCCAAGAGCTGAAGATGTTCTGTGTGGAGGAAAGGGCTAAAATTCCTCCAAGTTGATGTCCAGCACTGATCGAACGTTTCTGGAAATATTTACCGCAAGAGGGTCTGAAAGCGAAGGTTCATATATCTTTGCCTCTCAAGTAATATTGTAACCTTGGATCATTTAACTCAATAAATAAATGAGCGAATATAATATTGTTATTGTTATTAATATTTTGACCATTAGGTTGTGCGTGATTTTTAAACGGCTAAGTAATACGAGGAAAGCGTGACGCTCGGCCAGGTTAGCGCCGTGGAAATTTCATCTCCTGATCTGACGCCTTTAGTACAGTATGTTGGACTTAAGTCTAATAAGTCTATGATTAAACCATCACTCCTTTAAAATTGCTTTAATAAATAGAATCTTAAAAATGTCAGCTCCTGCTTCTTAACCAGCACTTAGTAACACCAGTTTAACGTGAAACCTGATAGGACGGAAACACACACCCTCTCAGAGGTTGAACTACATTCGCTCACAGCTCGCCAGACTGCACTCACTTTGATTCTACCCCACACCCTGTGTGTGTGTGTGTGTGTGTGTGTGTGTGTGTGTGTGTGTGTGTGTGTGTTTAAATATCATTGTGGTGACTCAGCAGTGATGCAATCCAACAAAAACACATTCCTGTACTGGATCTCCAGACACATCCATGCTAGATGAAAGACTTGTTTTAATGTGTCTTGATTAACTATACATTTGCTGGAAAGTCTGAAAAAGTGTAACTTTAACTGGAAATAAAAACCAAAAAAAACCCAAACAAACCACAGGTTTATATTAATGCGCTTGTTCTAATACTGTAGGTTATTGTTGCTATAGTAACAGCTCATCCACAGGAACTTGTACGGGAAACTCTCCATTTAATCAAACGCTGATAATAAAGGTGATAAACGCTGATTTTTTATTTTTTTTTTTTTCATTTTTCATTTTTTTTTCCTTAGGAGACAAATGCTTTCTTTCCATTTTCTCAGTAAAATGACAGGCTAAACTTTCTGTGTGTGTGTGTGTGTGTGTGTGTGTGTCACAGCTTTAACATATGTCTAAAGGAACTTGTCCGATGGATGTCACACAACATAACATGATCAAATTATAAACCAGGAAAATAAGCGAAAGAAGCCATTTGTTAACAAAATTATTTAAAAATGCTGGGTGTGGTATAAGTGAAATAAAACACCGCACACCACTCCGATATACGACATCTTTATATAACAGCAGGATCTGTTGCGTTATATTCCTGACAAAACCAAGTCTTATTTATTCACTACAGTACATACATATATAGGTTTTCTACATTATAATAAGATAATCGTACACCTGTTTCGTACTGTACGTTTACGCACTTATAGTACATGGTATTATATCATCAATACAAATAAATTAGACTAAAGCAACAATACAATAGCTACCTATTATGTCAACCAGATACGAACGTACTGTATACCGTGTTTAACTGGAAAAGAGGCCATGTAATGCAATCAGTACATCCAGTGGAACTGCATTCTTACCCTTGCGTCACCGCGTACCGTGTAGGAATTCCCCTGTTATTTAAACAATACAGATGCCTTTACCTTCCTCCACCTGTGTGTCATCTTGCGCAAAGCAGCCCGACTTAATCTATCCTAACATCAACACCTCGGCTCCATCGGTTGTAAGATGAGACGAGAAGATCAGTTGAGATTTCTTAAAATAGGGATGTGAATGCACAGGACCGGAATGGTACGAGCAGGACAGGTTTAACTTTCACAAAGACAGACATGAATTCCGGATTAAGGAAAAGTTCGGGACTTAAATTCGCCCACCGTGCTGATTCTTTTTATCATCTGGGTTTTTCCAGCGTTCACAAAAATAGAGAAGAAAACAAGTAGAAGTCTTTGGTCCTGCCTTTGGTTTGAAATCTAATTATTTGAAGCAGTGAACAGTTCCTGACCCAAATAGTGGCATTGTGTTAAACCCAGTAATTTACAGAGGCGTAACCTAATCCAAACCGAGATATTATCTAGAAGGATCAGCACCTGTAGCACATACAGTAGAAAGCCCCGGAGTTTGGTGTTACGCGCTTGTGCTCAGAAATGCAGTAAATATGACGCAGGACTGCCAACAAATAGTCATGCTCTTCCTGTACGAGTTAAAATAATATTTGTGCTGTGTTTCTTTGACCTTTTGTCCACGTCAGTGTTTTTAAGTTAAGTAATGCTGCCAGGAGACACGTTAGTGTCGTCACACGACCAGAGCACATCTGTAAGCCTTACGTATTAGGTTGTAACAGGTTCCATATACATTTATCAGTTGTTCACAACCTCCAGGCACTCATTTATAACTGATTATTTAACCATTACGCCGACGCCTACGATCGTGCCAGGTGCGAATGTAAATCTCTCAGATAGCGCTCCTGTTCTATTGTTCTTATTCAAACAAACCACACTTGAGCTTGGACTTTCTGTGCGTGACGTCAGTGCTTCCGGACATTTCAGCGTCGACAGGAAGTCTGTAGTATAAGCCGTATTATAGATATTATTATTATTATTATCAAAAAAAAAGAAAAAAAGACGAAACAAAGGCAGTGAGCTCAGGGAATTGTGTTTCAGAAGCATAAAAATGACTCATGCTCGAGGCCACAGATCTACTTCTGGATTAAAACAAAATACATGAATACACTAGGTATAATATATATTACTACTGGTCACCTTGTTATTATTATTATTATTAGTAGTAGTAGTAGCAGTAGCAGTAGTAGGAGGGGGAGAATTAGAAGCTAATCTGTGTCTAATTTTCTCAATAGCGTAACTGCTAGTACCACAATGCCTCCATTAGCCTGCATTAGTCAGGTATGTTGAGAGCTAACACTACTTACTTTGGCATTGGACCACGACACAGTTACACTACTTTGCCATTTAGTAATTATCTGTTAAGGAGGCAGGAAACTCTTTAGAAATAAGGCTAAATAAATAAATGAATGAAGCCGATCAGGACGAGATTTATTCTATAAGACAAGAATCGAGCAGATTCTTTTTTCTTAAAAAAAAAAAAAAAAAAAAAAACGAACCAGAAGATTATCAGACTTGGACAGTTTCAGTGTTTTTACTGGGATGACTTTTTTTTGTGGTTTTCTGTGCACGCACACACACACACACACACACACACACACACACACATAAACACACACAAAACTTAAAACAAACCATTTGTGCACTGTAAAAATATTGGTGTCAGTCTGCTTGACATTTCACAGATATTAAGTTTAAAAAAAAACAAAAAGTACTCAAAGCCTTTTGCCTCATCAAAGCGAAGAGTGTTAGGAATCAGAATGACAGACGAGTTAATAAAGACACGGTGGCATGGCAATTATGCTGCAGATCGTCAGTAGTGAGGTATGTGTAATAAACGTGTCAGTCATACTAACAGTAGAAAGTGTTTATTTAAGTGGTGTGTCTGTCTGCTCCACTCTCCTGAGCTAAAGGTCACGGCTCTTTGGCAAGCTCAGGCTGATTTGAATTTTTCTGAAAAAAATCATCGTGGCTTCTTTCGTTCCTCAGGTCCTTCTGATGTTTCATGTTATTCTTTTTTTTATTTTTTTATTTCATCAACAGCAAAGTTACAGCATGGTGTAATGCAGCCTTTTTATGAACAGCAAAGATTCTGAGATGTCTTCAGTTCCAAAATGTTCTGAAAAGCACCAGTCTGATGAAACCTTTCAGGTCTTATTTATGATTTAAACGAAACGAAGTTGCACCAAGCTGTGCTGCTGGAAACCTTTTCGTCGTTTTATATCATTTGTTGTTTGCTGTTCATTTTTCAGTGCATTGTGAAAGCCAAGCAAAGCGGACGCACTTCCTGTTTGACTTTATGAGCGGAAACTCGAGCCTTGTTGTACAATACACGTGTCCACCTTGGATTGTTGGACGTCCTGTCGTAGATCTGTTGACTCTATTATTCTTGGAAGGCTTCCACTAGATGATGGAGTCTGGATGTCTGGACTTGTGATCATTCAGCCACAAGAGCATTAATGAGGTCAGGTTCTGATGCTGGGATGATGATGATGATGATGATGATGATAATGATGATGTTCCAGATCATCCCAGAAGGTGTTCAGTGGGCTTGAGGTTTAGGAGGTTCAGGGCTCTGTGCAGGACACTCGAGGTCCATGTCTCGTCTTCGTGGAGATATTCATGAATACTTTTATAGGATGTCTGCTTTTACTGCACTCTTTACTGCTCTTTATAGTCACTACATATATAAAGAAGAGTTACAGTTCAAACATTTTCAAACAAACAATCACATAACACACACACACACACACACACACACACACATGCATAAAGAAACACATATACAGTAACACACATGTATACAGTAACAAACACATGCACAGAAACCCACACTTATACAGTAACACACAAACGTATACTGTAACAAACAAACATGTATACAGTAACACACAAAGGTATACTGTAACAAACACACACGCAGAAACCCACACTTATACATTAACACACACATGTATACAGTACCACACAAACGTATACTGTAACAAACACACACGTATACATCAACAAGCACATGTATACAGTAACACACAAATGTATACTGTAACAAACACACATGTATACATCAACAAGCACATGTATGCAGTAACACACAAAGGTATACTGTAACAAACACACACGCAGAAACCCACACTTATACATTAACACACACATGTATACAGTACCACACAAACGTATACTGTAACAAACACACACGTATACATCAACAAGCACATGTATACAGTAACACACAAATGTATACTGTAACAAACACACATGTATACATCAACAAGCACATGTATGCAGTAACACACAAAGGTATACTGTAACAAACACATATGCAGAAACCCACACTTATACATTAACACACACATGTATACAGTAACACACAAACATATACAGTAACAAACACACACGCAGAAACCCACATGTATACAGTAACACACACATGTATACAGTAACACACACATGTATACAGTAACACACAAACGTATACTGTAACAACCACACACGTATACATCAACAAGCACAAGTATACAGTAACACACACATGTATACAGTAACACACACGTACACAGAAACTTACAATTGTTTGTTTGAATGTTTATGCCTTAGCGTCAATAATAGCATTAAAATGATCTGAATTTCATTTTACGTTGAACAGACCTTCCGATTTCTGTTCCTCAGCTTCTTCAGATTCTCAACCCTAAACATTCCAGGATAACAGAGAGGTGGATTTACATAAATAAATGCGTGATTATGAGTTGTCTAACTTTTAGCTGGATTTAACTCACACCTCTATTCAAACCAAGAATACAAAAGGGAAAGAACCTGAATCTGCACGTACAAAACAAACCTTTAGAGAAAAAACAAAACAAAGCAATGAACCTAGGAACAATTTTCAACATTATAAATTGGACTGAAATAACGTGCCACATCCACGCTCTCCGTCCGTCCTCTTCGCTCTCACAGTCACTGTGTAATCTAGAACAAGCAGCCACTGATTTATCGATCATGTTGCTTTTGTGATCTGGCATTTATTCTAGCAAAAAGCTGGCTCAGCGTTAGATCAAGCCGATAAACAGATACCTGTCCTCTTACGTAATCTCTGCACATTTTGCATATACTGTAGTAAAAGTCCCAGTGTACATCATTTCCAGCAATCGATACTGGAACTGGAAAATCTGGAAACGTTTCACTTCCTGGTGGAAAACGATTTACGAAAGACTGACCCTTAACTGAGGTTTAATTTAGATTCAGAGTCGTAGAACTCTGTAGTGCGTTGCTTTTGTTTGTTTTTGTTGTTTTTGGGGGTTTTTTTGCTGCTCCAAGTGAGGCCTCATTGAAAAGAAACACAAACATGTCACTTCACGTCATTAAATTGTGCATGAAGTCGGCGCCTGGACATCCTGAAGTGCTTCCTCGTCGGATTGGAAACACAAGATTCCTCCAGAATGTAATTTGAGTTTATAACACACACCCACACATGAAATAATTATATAAGTGGAAATCTATGCAGAAGGCTGTGGTAGGGATCGCTGTGACGTTTGGTTTGGCTTATAGAGGCATCGTATGAGCCCGGGACGTGAAAAAGAAGCGCTCCGGGTGACGGGCGAAAGGAAACCGAGCCGACTTTTCACAGCAGTTCATTTTATAAAAAAATAAATAAATAAAAAAAATAAAGAAAAGAATAGATTTGTATGTGAAAACACTTAACATACACACGTGTTCTTTTTTTAATCTGTCCCATGAAAGCTTTACGGTTAGGATAATTGGTTTAATTATACAAAGGGACAGTTAATTTTCCGGTAGTTGCTCTGAAAACCTGTTTCACTTGAGCTACTGTTGATCGATGTAGGCAAATCTTGTTCACTTAGTTGGCCAAGGAGAAATCTCTGGAATGTGTTTGTGGTGAAATGTGGGTTTCCCGAACTTGTAACATCCTCCGTTAACGCTCAGTAGCACGCCGACTCGGCTTAACAGCTTAATCTAATTTGAGCTTAATCACTAATGGTGGGGTGTTTTTTTTTTTTTTTTAACGCTTCATTAGTTTCAGATATAAAAACAAATACACGCCAGCGCAGATTTGCATGTACGCACCATCAATACGAGGCATGGGGTTTATTTGTTTTTTGTCACTTTTCATTTTACTGATTACTGTAGGAAGTTATTGAACCGTATTGAGTTGTATCATTATCGTACCTTTTAGTCTAGCGGGTTGGATGGAAATCAGTAGTGCCAAGCAAAGGACAAGCAAACTTCATGACCAGGATGTTAGTTTTTAAAAAGCTGTAGTAGGTTGAATAGCCAGAAAAAGAAAACCCTGCAAAAACAAACAAACAAACAAACAAACAAACAAATAAATAAAAATACAGTAAGTGAACAAATCTTGGACGCGGGAAAGTCTACAATTAAAATATAATCTCAATAAAAGCCTGTTTTTATTCAATTCCAGGTTTGCAATTTTGTAATCTACTGGCAGATCATTTTGCTTTTTAACATTTTCAAGCTTGGAATCGGGAAAAGAAAATGTCTAGAAAGAGGTTTAGTAATCTTATATTAGGTTTCGGAGCTTTATAACAGGAAACATCTTGGGTATCTTTGACTGGAGGCGACGTGCTACGATGTCATTTTCGTTTCATTCATACTTTCAGAAATGCTTCCGAAATCGAATTAGAATGACGTCAGTTCTGTTTTGCGGCCTGGTCGACGAAACGTCGTCTTCCGTCTCGCTGCCTTTATTTCACTAATGGTGACATGGTACGCACAATAAAAACTGTTAGAAGAGGATAATTACTGTACCAATACACAGTACTTTTGTTCTTAACCACTTAACTGCGTGCTATTACATGACATGACGGTATCTGTTTGTTTTTTCCATGCTTCAAAGACACGTAAAGGTGTAACTTCTCTCAGGTCACCGTTAAGCTCTGCTCCGGGTTAATGGCCTAATAAAATCTTTTGGGTGCTTTACAGTGTTTTACACTATATCATGGCAGGAAATTATTAGACTCAAGATGATGGAAGGAGTTCAGTGCAGCTGTTATTTACTCCACTGGATGAATCTTCAGAGACCTTCTTACTGGAAAGTAGTACTTTTAGCAGATCCTTTAGTCGTCTAAATGTCGCTCCTCTGTCTTCGTTCAGCTGGTCATTCAAACACTTCCTGATACGGCCTCTAGAGTATTTAAATGGATTCCTGCTCCTCTAGACCCTTGGCTGAAAACCAGATCAATTGTTCTTAGACTTGGAAACTGACTCAAGTGCAGGAAATGAATATGCTGCGTGCTTTGGGTTTCCAGCATGATTGTTCTTGTGAGCTGATAAAACGATCAGCTAATGATAAAATGTTCTGGCAAATTGAAAGTAAAAATATCGCTTTATTAAAGCTTTCGGAGAATTCCGAGACAATAGGCAATGGTCAGGCGATGTGCAAACGATATAGCCTAGGCAAGACAGAGATAAAAAAAAAGAAAATGTAACCAACAGAAAACCAATGAAGATATCAAGGCTTGGTGTTGACCAGCCCGGGACACTGAGCGTATAGAGTACTTTATAAAGACGGTTTAAACAGGGAGTCTTTTTGTCACGGCCATGTTTGTAGACCGTCGTGTCTTAGGAGTTGTACTTACGGTAGATGCATAAAAATGAAACACTGGATGTGACACACAACGTGTTTCAAACACAATATTTATATAGTCATGTAGTACAGAGTGTCAGAAATATCACTTACGATACATGATATGCCTCACAATGTTTGTTTGCTAACAAAGACAGAAAATTGCTGGAAATCGGCATTTTTGCCGAATTTACAAAAAAAAAAAAAAAATGGGGAAAAAAAAAAAGAAGGAAAAATTGACACAAATATTTCTACCGATTGTATCGATATTATGCTGGATATCACATGCACTTTTTTCAACATTATATCTCTGACTAATGAATGAGGACGTTTTCAGCAACATAAACTTTTTTTTGTTGTTGTTGTTTTTTGTTTTTTTTACTTTTTGATCCATTAAAAGACACAAATGTAAATATAAACCACAACAACTATAAAAAAAAATAAATAAATAAAAAAAAGAATCACAAAGATTGAATGATTCAGACTATACAGATGTGAAACAGACTATACAGATGTGAAAGCATTTGAAAGAAAGCAATACATTAAAAAAAAAAACCCAAGCTTCACTTTCAACACACTCATTAGTTATTATGCTTATACAGACGTCATCTTTAAAACCGTCTATTAATCGAACGCGTTCTTCTCACGTTGCCTCTCGGCTTCTTTCACGCATTCTTGTTTTTCATGCAACTACAAACTAAACAAATGGAGGGTGTTTGCAGTGAAAACAAGACTGCCTGTTAAACTCGAGCCAAAAATAGTGACGTCAGGATCAAATCTCACAGCAGAAAAAAAAAAAAAAAATCCCCAATGAAGCTTTATTTATAAAGGTTCGGCTTTATATTCAATGCAGGGGATTTTTTTTTTTTTTTATGTCAAAATAATTCAAATAGTCATAACAGAGAAACACCGTGCCGCACCCTCGGCAAACCTCACAGTAATTAAGACGGATTCTAGCTTGCATTTTTGTGCCTTTGCATCTTAACCGGTGTTGTAATTGAAAGTTATTTATTTAGCTGTTTCTATGAAACTGGGCTGCACCTTCTCGCTGTTTTGTTTTGTTTTTTTTCCCTACCAGTATCAGTTGCGTGTTTCTGTAGCTGTGGGTGTATGATGGTAGCTTTGATTCCATTCTGCTCCACAAACAAATGCACATTCTTCTCACTCTGAATGACAAGTTACCTCTCGGCTTCTTTCACACTCTTGCTCTTCTTGAAAGTTGAAACTTGGCAGATGGAGGATGTGTGCATTCCAGAGACAAATTGAAGATGTCACGACGTAATCCTAGAGACAATGCGTACGAGTCACGCTGCGTTCAGGCAAAATCCTTTGCATTTACGATGAATTTACTGCAACGTTTTGGACACTTGCCAAGCTACTGCAAATTACACTGCTGTTGCATTTTACTGGAACAAATACTGGAGCAGAGACGATTAGACTGGACGCAGTTCGGCGAGTTTCCAAAACAAGGAAGCATTGGTATTTCTGTAGCTGGTCCTCAGACATTTTTATGCCAATTAATTTAGCTAAACGAAGCTCATCGGACCACAGACTAGCTACCGAGAGCTAGACAGGTCATACTGTAAATAGATGTCTGTCTTCAATTTTTTTTTTTTACTTTTCTGATTAGTGAAGTGAAGGTCTCGACAATTGATCCGAAAATTGTTCATTTGTATCCTGGAATCATCATGAGCGAGGCCCTCGTCCCTCATCTTTCCAGCTCAATTGCAAATCAATATACATGAGGTCTGATATGAAACCTTCAGGACAAGGAAAGGTCACGTTTGTTAACATGGGAATGTACAGGTTGCTTCCGTGGCTCTGCATATCCATCCTTCCATCCATCCATCCTTTCATCGATTCATTGATTCATTCGCCTGGTTCACAAAAGGAAAAGCTTGATTTTAGCAAAGGCTTTATGCTTTGGTCATTGGACATTTTCTGTACACAAGGCCTTGACTGATTTATAGCCATGACTAATGTTGACAATTAAGTTTTAAAAGGTCACATTCATGGAGGAGGAATTTTTTAATACCTCTTGCTCGACACGCACAAAGTGCTAGCCAGGCGACGCCTCCCGTTTCCTGTCGTCAGGGATTACAGTTCGAATTTTGCAAACAGTAAAAAAAATAAATAAGAGCTTGAACATAAACTATTGGTATGAGATGAGCATCACAACCAGGATATGAAGAACCTTTCTCGAGGAGCTACCAACAGCCAAATATCACCGGTAACTCATAATCATGGGCAAACAATGCTTGTTTTTCCAGTCCACAATTTAGCAGTGTAATTTAATAGGTAGGGGACCAGACAGACCACGAGCACTAATAAAATGTGTGGCATTTTTGAGTAGGCGAGTGTCTGTGTGTGTCACTGTATGTGTCTCTCTGTGTGTGTCTGTGTGTCTCTGTGTGTGTGTGTGTCTCTCTGTGGGTGTCTCTCTGTGTGTGTCTCTGTGTGTGTGTCTCTCTGTGTGTCTCTCTGTGGGTCGCTTTGTGTGTCTCTCTGTGTGTCTCTCTGTGTGTCTCTCTGTGGGTCGCTGTGTGTGTCTCTCTGTGTGTCTCTCTGTGTGTGTCACTGTGTGTGTCTCTGTGTGGGTCGCTGTGTGTGGGTCGCTGTGTGTGTCTCTGTGTCTCTCTGTGTGTGTCTGTGTGGGTCGCTGTGTGTGTCTGTGTGAGTCGCTGTGTGTGTCTGTGTGTGGGTCGCTGTGTGTGTCTCTGTGTGTCTCTCTGTGTGTCTGTGTGGGTCGCTGTGTTTGTGTCTCTGTGGGTCGCTGTGTGTGTCTGTGTGTCTCTCTGAGTGTGTCTCTCTGTGTGTGTCTCTGTGTGTCTGTGTGTGTGTGTCTCTTTGTGTGTGTCTGTGTGTGTCTCTGTGTGTGTCTCTGTGTGTGTCTGTGTGTGTCGCTGTGTGTGTATCTGTGTGTGTCTCTCTGTGTGTGTCTGTGTGGGTCGCTGTGTGTGTCTGTGTGGGTCGCTGTGTGTGTCTGTGTGTGGGTCGCTGTGTGTGTCTCTGTGTGTCTCTCTGTGTGTCTGTGTGGGTCGCTGTG